>LR812532.1:33752450-33756803 GCA_903798195.1 Danio kyathit
TTTAATAACACATTTCTAATATCTGATTTATTTCATCTTTGATATGATGACAGTAAATAATATTTGACTAGATATTTTCAAAGACACTTCTATACAGCTAAAGTGACATTTAAAGGCTTAACTAGGTTAATTAGGTTAACTAGGCAGGTTAGGGTAATTAGGCAAGTTATTGTATAACGATGGTTTGTTCTGTAGACTATCAGAAAAGTTATAGCTTAAAGGGGCTAATAATTTTGACCTTAAAATGGTTTAAAAAAAAAATTAAAACTGCTTTTATTTCAGCCGAAATAAAACAAAAGACTTTCTCCAGAAGAAAAATACCATCAGACATACTGTGAAAATGTCCTTGCTCTGTAAAACATCATTTGGGAAATAAAAAAAAAAAAAAAAAAAAAAATCAAAGGCAGGCTAATAATTCTGGCTTTAACTGTACTTTTCTGTAGATCGTGAATTGCGTAGCCAGAAGTACGTATGGCTGCATTTCATCTTTAAAACGAACGCTATGGTGAGTTATGATGCTGTTTCTTTTCTTGTTTATCAGCTTGATCACTTGCCTTCATGTGGACGGCTTATCCTCTGTTACCAGTTCATCCAGTGGCTCGCCATGTACGTCAGTGGACTTGAGATGCAGATCAGAGTTGACCATGACGACAAGTTTAAGTCTGGTGATGACCGGTTCAGGGAAGCAGGTAAGACAAAAACAGAAGCCAAAAATTAAGTAAATAAGAGGGTGATGATGTGGGTAAAATCTGAAAATGTGGTAAAAATCAGGCTGCAATGAGTGCTTATGTTTTCTGATTGTTTTTAAAACACTGCAGTTGGGTTTAGAAAGTGGGTGGGCGGGTCAATCTGTGGTTTTTAAAACACTAAAGGTTGGGTTTAGGAAGGTGGAGGTTGGGCCAGTCGATCAATCAGTTAGTCAGTCAGTCAGTTGACAGCAGCCTCTGGTGGATTACGTGAGAAGTGGCAGGCAAAGAGTGGCACTTGCGAGAGAAATTTGAGATCTGAAAAAGTGCACACAGCGGCCTCTGGTGATTCACAAAATCTGCCAGAAAACATAGCTCCTGGGACGTATTTGCTCTTATCAGAAAGATATACAGGGATAGCGTAATCAGAATGAGCCCGGTTGTCTAGATCTGCCAATTTCAGACTGACTGATTTTTTTTCTTGCTGATTGGGCGCAGTTATGTATTCACAGTAATACGAACTGTTACAGGAGTGGTCAAATGTATATTTATAATGTATATTATTTTAATTATTAATAATATAATAATAATAATAATAATAATACTCAATATACAGATCAGATAAAACTGTAAATATAATTTTAAAAAAAATTATACATCTATTTCTCACTTACCCCATTTACATCTTTTTGATGTCCTTCATGGGGGATCAAGCATGAAATAGGAAAGTCAATCCTCTCAAATAAAAAAAAAACTCCGGATAATAAATGTATACACTAGTAAACCTTACAAAACCATAATCGCAAAACAATCATTAATATTAATACATTTTTATGTTTCTATTTTTATTGAAAATTTTAAAAAATTATTTTTATTATTATTTAATTTATTTATTTGTTTTATTTATTTATTTATTTATTCACTTACTCAATTGCTCATGTTTATTTTTTTTATTCCTTTTTTTAATATTTATTCTGCAACTTCGCATGTCAATTAATTCTCATCAGAGTATTAGTAGAGAGCTATGATAATTTTACTAAATTAAGTTGACATTTTGTGCCACGTTGTACCAAAAGTACCCTAAAAAGAACCATGACATAATTTGTTTCAATTAAATGTAAATAAAATAAATTACATGTTTTTACAGACACAGTTTATTTAGCAATTATTTTTCTCTACTTAACCTTTTTTTCTCATTCTTTTACTTTAATTGAGGCTAGTTTACTGTTTTATTTATCCATTTCCCCATTTAATTAATTGAATCATTCAGTCAACCAGCTTACCTACATAAAACAAAACTACACAAAACTTGTTTTGCATAGATATTTAAATAAATATATAAAATGTATCATATACATATATAAACAAACAAAATCTAAATATAAACAAATATTGTTTTACAAATATATGGATATAGATGGATTATAGATGGACACACACACACACACAACACACACACACCACACACACCAACACACACACACACACACACCACACACACACACACACACACACACACACACACACACACACACACACACACACCTATATTACTTACCTATTATCAACAAATACAGATACAGAGCATGCAGTCCCACGCAGATCCAGTAGAGGGAAGCAGAGGTCTTTGTTTAACGAGACGTGACCTACTTTATCGTCTGGAACACAATGTTCCCTCACGTGAGGTCAGACAATAAAACAGAGTTCAGTCAATGGCTGAGACAAGTGCTTAATCACATTCTTCACATTTCTCCATGCTTAATCCAAGGAGAGAGACAGAAAGAGCCGCATGTGTAAACAGTGCCTGATAAATAAGCTGGGAAAGCAACACAAAAACACGTAGTACATCTTTCAGTCACATGACTCCACGTGTCATTGTGGTAAATGTTCTGGTTTGATAGATGACATGTAAACAATGTTCAGTTGATGATTTTAGATGTTTACGGCCGTGTTGAACTGTCGACGTGCGCAGCTCCATCTGTCTGGGGAACATTGTGGTAAAACACAGGGATGTGGCGGTGCAAACAGTTCATACAGCAATCTTGTTGTAATGTTATCTGTTCAAGTATGCTTCGGTTCATCCATCCTGACATGGTGCAGATGAATATCATACAAAACCCTGATCTTGTGATTTGTGCTGTCAGGCAGGCGTCCTGTACCGTTTCTGACTGAATAAGCAGTAAACTGAAGCCTTCAGGGTCTATCCGTATGTAAACAAAGGATTAGTCTGGACACAAGGCTGTATGAAGATCAAAACATTCCCACTTTATATTAACTGATAGTATACTTGCATTAAAAAATTTATGCAATGTATTGCATGTTTGCATTGTGTTCATGTTGTATTGTTGAGGGGTAATTATATGCAGACATTTATTATTTTATTTTAATTTAATTCAATTCATCTTTATTTGTATAGCGCTTATACATTGTAGATTGTGTCAAAGCAGCTTCACATGGAAGATTATAGCGAATTGAAACAGTGTCAGTTCAGTTTTCAGAGATTAAGTTCAGTTCAGTTTAGCTCAGTTCAGTGTGGGGTTAATAATCACTACTGAGAGTCCAAACACTGAATAGCAAAATCCATCGATGCGCAGCTCTACAGATCCCGAACCATGCAAGCCAGTGGCGACAGCGGCGAGGAAAAAACTTCACCAATTGGCGAAAGCGAAGATTTTACCCTTTAGATATTCCATAAACCTGTAGCTACATGTCAAATAAATCTAATTACAATATTAGTTAAAAGTTATGTGAGGGTTAAACTTAATAAAATAAGTTGATGCTGCTGTACTTGTAAAGTGATTTATATGTAACGTAATGTCTAAAGTGGACATAAATAAATTGCTACCAGTTTATTTATAAATGCATATACAAATGATTACTTTAATGCAAGTGCACAGTAGTTAAGTCACTTAATATAAAGTGGGATCCAAAAACTCATTTATAATTCAATTATGAAACTAATTTGAACTAGTTTTGGATGCATGACTGCTGTTGTGCCAACATGCTGATTATGTAACGACAAACAAAAGCCAGGAAGTTATTGATGTTTTGAAAAGCATGCTCCTATCAAGCTTGTTCTGAAGACTGGCATATGTTGTGTATGGCAATAAGTAGGCAGTACTGTTCAATTCGCCCACATCTGTGCTTCACCACTTTGCGTGCAGCGTTTCAAAACCGAAACTACCAGTTCTGAACATTTTGTCCCTATGCTTTGTGTCATCAGGGAAGTAGCTCACCACCAAAAATAACACAACGTGTATTGCGCAAGCTTCTTTTTTTTCATGTTCTTCAGTCAGACACCAAATGTATCTGAGCTCCCTCAAAAGATGCTTGTCAAGAGACTAATGACATTCTTGCTATTTTTATTGGTAAAAAATTATGTTTGGCATATGGGGTGAGAAGTAGTATATAGTGCAGCATCAAATGTGGACAAGTATATTTATTTGTTTGTTTGTTTATTTATTTGTTTATGTTTCTATTAACACACACACACACACACACACACACCATACACAACCACACACACACACACGCACGACGCACGCCCACACACACACACACACACACACACACACACACCACACACACACACAACACACACATATGTACAGTATATGCGCAAGATGGCTCAGGTGGAGCAGTTGAAATTTCTGTATGGAGTTTGCAT
>LR812532.1:33756903-33781903 GCA_903798195.1 Danio kyathit
GTGCAGATGAATATCATACAAAACCCTGATCTTGTGTTTGTGCTGTCAGGCAGGGTCCTGTACCGTTTCTGACTGAATAAGCAGTAAACTGAAGCCTTCGGGTCTATCCGTATGTAAACAAAGGATTAGTCTGGACACAAGGCTGTATGAAGATCAAAACATTCCACTTTTATTAACTGATAGTATACTTGCATTAAAAAATTTATGCAATGTATTGCTGTTTGCATTGTGTTCATGTGTTGTATTGTTGATGGGGTAATTATATGCAGACATTTATTATTTTATTTTAATTTAATTCAATTCATCTTTATTTGTATAGCGCTTATACAGTAGATTGTGTCAAAGCAGCTTCACATGGAAGATTATAGCGAATTGAAACAGGTCAGTTCAGTTTTCAGAGATTAAGTTCAGTTCAGTTTAGCTCAGTTCAGTGTGGGTTAATAATCACTACTGAGAGTCCAAACACTGATAGCAAATCCATCGATGCGCAGCTCTACAGATCCCGAACCATGCAAGCCAGTGGCGACAGCGGCGAGGAAAAAACTTCACCAATTGGCGAAAGCGAAGATTTTACCCTTTAGATAGTCCCATAAGACCGTGGGTAGGCTACTGGTCAATAAATCTAATTACAATATTAGTGTTTAAAAGTTAGGTGAGGGTTAAACTTAATAAAAGCTAAGGTTGATGCTGCTGTTACTTGTAAAGTGATTTATAATGTAACGTAATGTCTAAAGTGGACAATAAATAAATTGCTACCCAATTTTATGTTATAAATGCCATTATAACCACAATGATTACTTCTTAAATGCAAGTGCACAGTAGTTAAGTCAAACTTAATATAAAAGTGGGATCCAAAAACTCATTTATAATTTCACCAATTTATGAACCTAATTTTGAACTAGTTTTGGATGCCTTGACTGCGTGTGTTCCCAACACTGCTGATTATGTAACGTAACATCAACAAAAGCCAGGAAGTATTGATGTTTTGAAAAGCATGTCCTATCAAGCTTGTCTGAAGACCTGGCATATGGTTTGTGGTATGGCATATAAGTAGGCAGAGTACTGTTCAATTCGCCCCACATCTGTGTCTTCACCACTTTGCGTGCAGCGTTTCAAACCGAACTACCAGTTCTGAACATTTTGTCCCCTATGCTTTGTGTCAATCAGGGAAGTAGCTCACCACCGTCAAAATAACACAACGTGTCATATGCGCAAGCTTCTTTTTTTCATGTTCTTCAGTCAGACACCAAATGTATCTGAGCTCCCTCAAAAGACTGCTTTGTCAAGAGACTAATGACATTCTTGCTATTTTTATTGGTAAAAAATTATGTTTGGCATATGGGGTGAGAAGTAGTATATAGTTGCAGCATCAAATGTGACAAGTACTTATATTTATTTGTTTGTTTGTTTATTTATTTGTTTATGTTTCTATTACACACACACCACACACACACACACACACACATACACACACACACACACACACACGCACGCACGCACGCACACACACACACACAACACACACACACACACACACACACACACACACACACACACACACATATGTACAGTATATGCAGCAAGATGGCTCAGGTTGGAGCAGTTGAAATTTCTGTATGGAGTTTGCATGTTCTTTAATGTTTGCGTGAGTTTGCTCCAGTTTCTCCCACAATACAAAGACATACAGTATAGGTAAATTAAACTAAATTGGCCATAGTTTATAAGTTTGTGTGTGTGAATATGAGAGTGTATGGGTGTTTCCCAGTACTGGGTTGCAGCCCGAAGGGCATCCGCTGCATGAAACTTATGACGAAATAGTTGGAGGTACATTCCGCTGTGGCAACCTCTGATAAATCAGAGGACTAAGCCGAAGGGTAACATGAATGAGAATAGTTGCGCTTGTAGGTAGTGCTGTCGCCTCCCAGCAAGAAGGTCGCTGGTTCGAAGCCTCGGCATTTCTGTGTGGAGTTTGCATGTTCTCCCTGCGTTTGCGTGGGTTTCCCCCGGGTTGGCTCCAGTTTCCCCCACAGTCCAAAGACATGTGGTACAGGTGAATTAGGTAGGCTAAAGTGTCCGTAGTGTATGAGACTGTATGGATGTTTCCCAGTGATGGGTTGCAGCTGGAAGGGCATCCGCTGCGTAAAACATATGCTGGATAAGTTGGCGGTTCATTGCGCTGTCGTGACCCCAGATTAATAAAGGGACTAAACCGAAAAGAAAATGAATGAATGAATATATATATACACACACACAACGGGTTGGACAATGGGACTGCAACACTGGCCAATTGACTAGCGCATCTGTGACCAAGACAGCAAGTTGTGTCATGTATCGAGCCAAAGGTATCAGATCCATGGTAATGTCAGTGCACCATCAAGAAGCACAAACCACATCCAACAAGAGTAACTGTGGATGCAAGAGGAAGATGTCAGAAAAGAAATGCCTGGGTGTTAATCCGGATTGTGTCCAAAAAACATAAAATCACAGCTGCCCAACCACTGCACAATTAAATGTGCACCTCAACTCTTCTGTGTTCATTGAGAGCTCCACAGGGCCAATGTACTGTAGATGACCAGGCTGCTATATTCAAACATTTGGTCACTTGTGCCAATGCCAGTGATGGTTTTAATGGTGCCAGCAGTGAGAATCTGGGGTTGTGGACAATGTAATTTTCTCTGAGTCCATCTTCACTGTTTTTCCCACATCTGAGAGAGTTATGATGTAGAGAAGCCCCAAAGAAGAGTACCACCCACTGTGTCACGCCAGAAACGCCCAGAGTGAAGCATGAGGGTGGATGAGTGATGGTTTGGGCTGCAATATCAAGGCATTCCCTTGGCCCAATACTGGTGGTAGATGGGCGCGTCACTGCGAAGGACTACCAAACCATTCTGGAGGACCATCTGCACCCAATGTTTCAAACATTGTATCCTAAAGGCAGTGCCGTGTTTCTGGATAATAATGCACTATTACATACAGCACAACTGGTGACAGAGTGGTTTGATGAACATAAACGTGAAGTTTGAAACATTTCCCATGGCCTGCACAATCACCAGATTTAAATATTATCAAGCCACTTTGGGTTTTTTGGAGGAGCGAGTCAGGAAATGTTTTTCTCCACCAGCATGTAGTGACCTGGTCACTATTCTGTAAGAAGAATGGTTCAAAATGTCACTGTGCAGGACTTGTATCTGTCATTCCCAAGACCAATTGATGCTGTATTGGCTGCAAAAGGAGGCCCTAGACCATACTTATGAAACCAGGTGTTGTCCAACTCCTGTATATGTGAGTGCGACAGTAAATCACAGAAGTGCTGATACGCAGTCACATGACAGTGCTGCTTGTGTGCTATTGCATTTATACAACAGTTTGACTGCATAATCTTGTATATTAAAAATACAATTAAACACAGAGAGTCTCAAAAACTCTTTTGTGTGAGGAACTACGTGCTTCCACCATTCATTCACATCTGCAGCCGATGATCTGTACAGCAAAAGCCTTTGCTGTTCTGTAATGATTGGATTGACTATATCCTCCTACCCCCCTAAAGACTGCAGAACTAACATTATACCCTGTTGCCATCTTATGGCAGAACAATGTAACGTCAACTGCTAATCATTACTGTTCCAATGCTGTGGTTTGTACTTCAAAGCATTCATTCATTCATTTTCTTTTCGGCTTAGTCCCTTTATTAATCTGGGGTCGCCACAGCGGAATGAACCGCCAACTTATCCAGCGTATGTTTTACGCAGCGGATGCCCTTCCAGCTGCAACCCAACTCTGTGAAACATCCATACACACTCATTCACACTCATACACTACGGACAATTTAGCCTACCCAATTCACCTGTACCGCATGTCTTTGGACTGTGGGAAACCGGAGCACCCAGAGGAAACCCACACGAACGTGGGAAGAACATGCAAACTCCACACAGAAACGCCAACTGACCCAGCCGGGGCTCGAACCAGCGACCTTCTTGCTGCGAGGCGACAGCACTACCTACTGCGCCACCGCATCGCCACTTCAAAGCATTTATTTTATAAATATTACTGCAAATGATATAAAATTTATTTTAACATAACATTTAACAAACAACAATATTAAGATTATATGTAAATCAGTCAAAATAATAACAACCAAGTAATCATATTGTATCATTTATAATTCATACAACCTGAATGAATTACATTTCACAATATATTATAGAGACATCCGTCATACACTCTTAGAAATAAAGGTACAAAATCTGTCACCGGGGTGTTATCTTTTTAAAAGGTACACTTTTGTACTATGCAGGTGGACATTGGTACCTTTAGGATACACTTTTGTACCTTTAAGGTTCGTTTTGTACTTCGTTTGGTATTAATATGTCCTTTTAAGAACCTGTTAGGAACAAAAAAAGTGACAGATTTTGTACCTTTATTTCTGAGAGTGTGTATTCATGAATAAGTAGCTGTCAGAGGAGTGTTCTTGGCAGGCAATGAGAAACTGAACAGTTGGCGATTTAAAATAAAATTAAATACAAATAAATAAATGAATCTTTGTATTTACATGTTTATTTATTTTAGAGAAAGAGAGAGTATATACATTTACAAAAACTAAATCCTTCCTCACTGTCTGTCCCTTCACCCTAACTGCAATAATAATTTGTAATACCATCAAGTAAATTTGCAACCTAATGTGGGTTTAGTCATATGGTGCATAAGAAGCTAACCACTGAACCCAGTTCATACACACATACATACATGTAAAAATGTGTGCATATTGTTTTGAAAATACCTTAAATCACACCAAATCACATAATATATTACCATAATCACCAAAATGTGTATTAGCTCTGCCCAGAAACGTTGCTTTAGGTTTATCACTTAGAATACAAAAGTTAATCCCCAAAAGAGAAGAACAGTTATGAACATTATTAAAATCTGTAGAAATGAATGTTCATATTTGTAGAAATGGAGAAATATTATGTAAGGATAAATAAGATCAATATTTTTTTATTGTTTAGGACAACAAGCCATTATGGATGCTGTTCGCTGAAGCTCTGTGAGCAAATAAAACAGTGGCAGATGTCAATGAATATGAATGTGTGGTGCTTTTCCACTTAAAATGTTAAAATTTACAGAGTGATGTTGCAAGTTACAAAATCATGACTACATTTGGTCTACAGCCACTGGCAAGAAAATACTTGATTTTGCATTTACACCATACTAATAGTTGCTTGCAGATTTACATCAATCAGTTTTTAGCCTCTCTGCATTTTTATACCATATAGCACACTGAATCATTTGTATTTATATTTGAGTGAACTACTGTATCTCAGAAAATCTGCTTGATCTGGATGTTGCATGATTGTGTTTATGAGCAAAAGTTTTTGGTTGGAGAAGCTAACCACAGAATAATTAGTATGATAATCATTGTGTCCAGTCAAGTCTGGGCTTACGCTGTGGTCATGTTTCACAACCATAAATGTGTGTTGTGTGGTCGTGCTGTGTGATTGAAACATCATGTGTCTTGTACATGTCATATGATTATTATCAGATATGATGCTGTGAGACTTACAGTACTATACATTAGTCAGCATTTGAAGTGGATCAAAAACTAGTAGATCCTAAAACCAATAAACAACACAGCTCCCTGTACTAGATACTTTATCTGCTTCAAATGTTGACTACTATAGGTGTGTGTGAAAGTGGGGATGGTAAAACACAGAAAAAGAAAAAAAAAAAAAGCTCTGGTACTGGTTGTTCACATTTGTCTCAACTCCTTAAAGCATAAATTCCCATGGTGCACACGCAGATTCCCTGCGGAGGTTTAGTTCTGCTTATATAGTTCGACCTGTGTGTTTGCAGGTGTTTATGATCAGTTGGTTGTGAAATAAAGCCATAAAAGCAGATCTCTCTCTCACACACACACAGAGATCAGATCACACATGCCTTCACACCTGAGTGCTAAATACACACACAAAAATGTACTAAAGTGTCTGAAAGCTGGTAGTTTGTGAGGTGTGTTCCGTCTGCACATTGTGTTCTGAAAAGAAGTTGCAGTCACAAGTGCCAAGATTTAAAACCAAAGACAACTTGTAAATAAATGTAAACTTAAATAAGTGTAAACAGTTTTAATGCATGCGTTCATGCTAATTTTAATATTGCAGGGGACAGGACAGTTATGAATAAATTATTATGATTCATTTGTCAAGAAGATCAGATTAAACTAACTTTTTAGCGATCGCAATGGATCTCATTAATTAAGCATGTGTATGAGCACTTTTTAAACTTTTAGTGGTGTTACAGTATTACAATTTATTGAATGTGAAATGTTAATATGGTGTATGTAATACACATGATGTTTTATAAGTTTGGGATCTGTAAATTGGTTTTTTTTTTTTTCTCTCTCTCTCTCTCTCTCTCTCTCTCTCTCTCTCTCTCTCTCTCTCTCTCTCTCTCTCTCTCTCTCTCTCTCTCTCTCGCTCTACATAAGCTTCTTGAGCAACACAGTACATTAGAAGAATTTCTGAAGAATAATGTAACATTGGAGTATTGGCTGCTGTCATTCAGCTTTGCCATTACAATAAAAATAACAGTTTACATTGTATTAAACTAGAAAATACTTATTCATTCATTCATTTTCTTGTCGGCTTAGTCCCTTTATCAATCCGGGGTCGCCACAGCGGAATGAACCGCTAACTTATCCAGCACGATTTTACGCAGCGGATGCCCTTCCAGCCGCAACCCATCTCTGGGAACATCCACACACTCATTCACACTCATACACTACGGACAATTTAGCTTACCCAATTCACCTGTACCACATGTTTTTGGACTGTGGGGGAAACCGGAGCACCCGGAGGAAACCCACGCGAATGCAGGGAGAACATGCAAACTCCACACAGAAACGCCAATTGACCCAGCCCAGCCGAGGTTCGAACCTGCGATCCAGCGACGTTCTTGCTGTGAGGCGACAGCACTACCTACTGCGCCACTGCATCGCCCTAGAAAATACTTATTTAAACTGAAATGTTTTTTTCACAATATTTTGATTTTACTGTATTTTCAATTAAACTAATTTTGCAGTTTTAAAACGAAAGTCTGACTGATAAAACGTATTATGTTTGGAGGGAAAACAGTTTGTGTGTTATCAAAGATCTTTAGGTCAAGGGGCGTTTTGATCTCCCTCATACACATTTTTTTTTTCGTTATTTGCAAATCAGGCATTTTGTGAAGTGTAAAATTCCTAATTTGAATTCTGTCCAAAAAAAAAACATGTGTTTTATGATATCTTCATGAACCCTGCTGATTCTAGACATCTTATTTCTAAATTTGTGTGTTTTTTTGAAAGTTGTGTTACAGTATCTTCTATGAGATTTAAAGTTGCCTGAGAAAAAGATTTGGGAATCGAACTCTCTGCAGACACACGGGACAATTGTTTGACTTTTGTCATGCTCAGTCAACAGCAGACACCAACTGATTCAATTCAAGGTCGTGTAGACTGTAGATCGAAAAAATAAAGCTTAAAGGGGCTATTAATTTTCTTTGAAAAAATTCAAAGGGGGGCTAATAATTCATTCATTCATTTACTTTTCTGCTTAGTCCCTTTATTAAACAGGGGTCGTCACAGCGGAATGAACCACCAACTTATCCAGCAAATGTTTTACGCAACGGATGCCCTTCCAGCCGCAACCCAACACTGGGAATATATATATATATATATATATATATATATATATATATATATATATATATATATATATATATATATATATATACGCACACAGTTGAAGTCAGAATTATTAGCCCCCCTTTGATTTTTTTTTCTTTTATAAATATTTCCCAAATGATGTTTAACAGAGCAAGGAAATTTTCACAGTATGTCTGATAATATTTTGTCTTCTGGAGAAAGTCTTATTTGTTTTATTTTGACAAGAATAAAAGCAGTTTTAATTTTTTTTAAAACCATTTAAGGTCAAAATTATTAGCCCCTTTAAGCTATATTTTTTTTTTTCGATAGTCTACAGAACAAACCATTATAATACAATAATTTGCCTAATTACCCTAACCTGCCTAGTTAACCTAATTAACCTAGTTAAGTCTTTAAATGTCACTTTTAGCTGTATAGAAGTGTCTTGAAAAATATCTAGTCAAATGTTACGTACTGTCACACACAGAGAACAAGTACAAACATTGGCTCATGTAGACACTGTAGTTTGTTTATATATATATATATATATATATTATATATATATAATATATTATATATATATATATATATAATTATATATATATATATATATATATAAACCTTAAAATATAAAATACTGTAAAGTAATACAAAATAAACGAAAGTCTAAAAATTGTGAGTGGACTAGAGTAAGTAAAAAAAAAAAACACTGTTTCAGTTGTATTTAATTGTTGCTTTGTTCAAGTGTTGATTTATTATATTGTTTATTTTTTTAGTTTCATGTTTAGTTCAATGTTTTACTTATTTTTACCTGTAATTGATTGATAAAATATTAATTACCACTAGATTTAATTATATATTTATATATAAGTATGTTTTCTTTTTACTAAATTGCTAAATGTTTAGGCGATGCGGTGGCTCAGTAGGTAGTGATGTTGCCTCACAGCAAGAAGGTCACCGGTTCGAGCCTAGCCTGGGTCAGTTGGCATTTCTGTGTATAGTTTGCATGTTCTCCCCACGTTCGCATGGGTTTCCTCCGGGTGCTCCGGTTTCCCCCACAAGTCCAAAGACATGCCCTACAGGTGAATTGGGTAAGCTAAAATTGTCCGTAGTGTGAATGAGAGTGTATGGGTGTTTTCCAGTGATGGGTTGCAGCTGGAAGAGCATCCGCTGCGTAAAACATATGCTGGATAAGTTGGCGGTTCATTCCGATGTGTGGACCCCAGATGAATAAAGGGACTAAGCCGAAAAGAAAATGAATGCTAAATGTTTATAACTGTAGATGTTTTGCATTAACTGCACGTTTTAACAATATGGCAGTAAAGTCACAACTGTGGTATGATTTTAGAAATTTAATAGAAAAAAGAAAAAAGGTTGCTATGCATATTACAATGTTTATTTCATTACAATGTTTCTTTTTTGCTTAGAAGAGCCTGGTTAAAGGTTGTCTGTACACCAATTCTGCTCACTATTCTTTTTTTTTTCTTTGCCCAGTTAAATATTACCATGACTGCATTTTGCCAGAGGCGAAACTCAAACTGTTTACACAAACAAAAAATATTGCACCAGCATGCTGAATTAAATAATTAACTGAATCATGAACCAGCTTGACATATTGAACATTTAGCATCCCTTCTCTATAAACTAGCATGCTAATCTCTTTCTTATCATGGCTCTTTAAAACGAACACAATGTGCTTGGTCAAAATGTTCCTTCCTAAAATCAGCCACAATATTCGTGTCACCTAGTTTTACATATTACATATTCCCAGACAGTTTGAAAGCTCCCACTGGCTAATCTTATGCTTGCTGTTTACTTTAATTTGCATTTTTTTTAAGACACTTGCATGATGTCAAGAGTCAATGACAAATTTGCAGTAATAATGTTGCATGTCTGCATTCAAATGTGCTCATTTTTATTACACACACACCTCAGCATAAACGAATTTGCACAGAACAATTTGTACAGTTTGTTCTTCAGAGCTTAATGGAGATAAATGTGTGGAAGATACTTTGCAGTGCAGACAGAGATACGTTTTCATGAACTATAATTAAACTCCGCTATGCTTAAGTGTACTTGAGAGTTTGTTTTCGGGACGTGTGTATGTTCTGAAATCACTTCTGGCCCAGTGCACCAAAAGCAAGGATGCAAGAGAGCTGTTTTTGTGGATAGATGTACTGGTTTTTGCATTTTTTTTTTTTTTTGACAGACTTAAGCTTGTGCCGCTCCAAAGTACACTGTGATCTTTAAAGCAGAGGTCATGCGGTCCAGACCGTATGAAAAGTTGTGTAATGTCATGCAGGAACCTTTTGCTAACCTCTCTTTCTGGCTTGGATAGGAGGGAAAAAGGGCAGCTTTGACGCCTCACGCAATCTTATTTGAACGGTACATTTGTTATGACGCTTTTAAATTTATCAGACGTTTACATCAGTGTTTATTTACCATGCACCGTTGCACAAGAGAAGACTTTTTTTTTTTTTGCATGAGAACAAAATGTTTTTTTAAATGTTTGCATGCTTTTGAAATATGAAACATCAGTGGTGTTTTTTTTTTTTTGTGCATTATTACACAACGTGTTCATAGTGTTGTGTAATTTAGTATTTAATAAAAGTGGAAAAAATAAATAAATTATAGTAGTTGGCATTTGTACTGTACAGACTCAAAAAGCTTCCTCTTTAGATTTCCCAGTAGCCGCCCTGCACACTCCTTTTCCTGAGTTTAATTCCATTATGGCTAAAGTGTTAATTTTAAATCTACAAAAAAGTCATTTTTTTTCCATTACAGCATTGCAGAGGATTTATTTATTTTATTTTATTTTTAGGTAATTTCTTTACATTTTATGATATGAGTCTGTCATGTTTTCACAGGAGGGGAAAACACAATTTGAAAGTGCTGAATTGAAACCTAGCTAAATTGGATCAAGTAAAACTCAATATTCACTCAAAAAATATTTTTGCTGCTTGCTCAAACTACTTATAAGTAATACTACTATAATAAGACATATTTCTAAAGTTGTCGTTGAATTGAATGGATGTTAGTAGCAATCAAAGAAATGCATAAATGCAAAGAAAACAAATCTAATTAGTTTACAAATTAAGTCATGCATAAAAAATGAAATGACACAGGGAGAAAAGTATCAAATACATAAAGAAAGAGAGGTGTGGAAAGGCAGTGAAAGCCCAGACAACAGCTGAAATCTCTCAGTAGTTATTCAGTAACCCTCTGCCCTTCGTCATTGTAAATTAATATTAGCTGCTTAGACCAACATCTATATTATCAGGATGATGAAGATGAAGACATTTCAGCAAGACTAAAACACAGCCAAAGAAACTATCAAATGCTTTCAGAGAAAGAAAATCAAGCTGTAGAATGGCCCAGCCAATCACCTGACTTGAATCCAATAGAAAATACAAAATAAAGATCCGATTTGATGAACGAGACCCTTAGAACCATCAAGATTTTACATTTTGTTGAAATCTGTGAAAAAACTCACAACTGAACAATTCATGTGACTTCATTCTGCATATGAGAGACTTTTATATCAATTATTAATTACATTTCAGTAGTTCAGTACTTTCTCCTTGTGTCAGTTTATTGTTATAACATAACTCATTTTCCAGATTTATTTTTTATTTTTCATGTTTGTATTTTTTGTGTTTTTACCAAAATCTGGTTCAATTCCACATCAACAGGTCCTGTGGAAATATTATTCCCAAGAAAAAAAACATGACTTGTTAAATACTTATTTTCCCCGCTGTATTTAAAATTAAATGAAATAAAACAGTTCTTACGTTTTTTTAGGGACAACGTAATTTAAGTTCAGTTAACTTAATTAACTAATCAATTAGTTAACCTTAGTTAAGGGATTGTGTGTAACCCACTTTTTACAGCGTTGTTAACCAATTAATTATTATTATTATTGTTGTTATTATTATTATTATTATTATTATTATTATTATTATTATTATTATTGTTATTGTTATTATTAATATTATTATTATTATTATTTTGGACTTCGCTTTGAAGTGTGTAACATCCTTCAAATGTTCTATTTTGTGGTTTATTTTTTGGATAATACATAATATCTAAAACTATAAGAAGATTTTCTTTTTACGTCAATTTACGTCAATTTTCTGTTTTTCTGCTTTTGGTTCCTATACTTTCAATAATTTGTGCATTGACACGTACACACAACACCTTTTGTCTTATCAAAAGATCCAGTTCATCAGGGTCATGTACGTACAGTAAAGCACGTATATGCAGCCACAGTACTTTAATATCTTTATTTACCATCAACACCGATATGAATCGCTCTGTCACAAGCAGCACACAAACCTGACCTGGCACTGAGCCATGTTTAAACTCCAATACAGAGCCTGTGAAGCATACAAATCCATGTTCATCTCAGCTGCATTTGTGGTTTTGAAGCTTAAAATTTGGGTAAGGTTAAATGCTTAATAACATTACAGCAGCAAACAGCATGCTGATCTTTTGTTTACTAGAAAATGGTCTCATTGAAGTCCACAGGACACGTTTTTTAATAGCTCCTTCCAAGCTTTCCAGTTCTAAGGATGGAGGAAAACATTGATATCAAAGGATGTCCTGTTGAATGCGTGTGTTTGTATTCTGTGACTCAGTGCTTTCTAGAGACAGACTTGAGGGTCATGTGAGGCTGGAGCTGGCACTGTAGTTCCAATAGTGAGTCCTAGGGGGCTCTGAGCGTTTATTGAAGCCTGTTGTTTGGTCTGTTGTCCTGCTGCCATGAATTGAAGGACCTTGCTGATTTTGGAGCTTCACTATGCAAATATCCATTCATATTGTACAGGAGAACAAAGCTAAAGGTCGGTTCAAATACATTTTCCAAAGTATTATATTTTAACTAATGGACTGTGTGGCTTAGTCTAACGACACACACTATTACACGTAATGCACTGTATTTAAAAACAAACAAATAAACAAATCACTAAAGTTGTCTCTTCAACGTTTTTATTCTATTTTGCTTTATTTTAACTAAATTCTGGAGCTTGACCTGATTTTGTCTTCCTAACTAAGCTCAAGTAATAATATTCATTTAAAAGTTTTTTTCTCTTCCAACAGGTAATTAATTGGCATTTTTGCATTGTCAAACAATAGTTAACTTGAAACAAAAGCTACTGCATTCAAAGCAATAGCTCATTTAAATTACATTAATTAAAATGTAATTTAGTAACCGTCAGGCCATTCATAAGGTTTTTTTGGAAGGTTGAACATCAGTCACCTTTTTTCTCCAGTTGAACATTTAAGAATATTTTAGCTGAATTGTATGTATGTCTATGGTGATTTGTGTAATTCAAACAGTGTTGGGGTAATGCGTTATATTCAACAAGTAAAGTAACGCATTACTTTTAAAAATAAGTAATATTATTTGAGTTACTTTTTTTTTTAATTAAGTTTTTATTGATTTTACATGTGAGTGGTCACAGCATCTTTACAATTTTCTTTCAATAAACAAAACAAGATCCACTCCTCAACCCCAAAGCCCACCCACCCCACCCCCAGTGGTGCCAAAGTCCATGCCATCCCACAATAGCATTGCAATCAAGACAAATAACAGAAAGAAAAAAAAAGTACACATAAACATCCTTACACACATAGTAATACCCTAACAAAAGTAGATAGAAAACCACACAGACTATCAGAGATTTAAAGATTCAAGTTGTTGCACATTAATGTCTATTATCCGTGGGTCTTTCTGCCAGTTTGTTCGCAGCCGTTTTCCACGCATCAAGAGTTGAGGCTCTAGCGTTATTTATTCTGGCTGTTGAAAGTTCTAACAATACTATATCATAAAACTGATATAGCCACTGCCGAATAAATAAAGAATGCAGAGGGAGCCATCTTTGCACAATTATCTTTTTTGCAGATGTTAATCCTGCCAACCAGACCTTTCTTTGTCGCTCCGTCAAACCCATACTGGAATCATCATTTAAAAGTAGCACAACTTGGTTGCACTGATATATATTTTCCGATAATTTCAGATAATATTGTTGAAGTTTTTTTTCCCAAAACTCATACACCTTTTCGCATTCCCACACCATATGTATAAATATTCCAACCTGTTGATGAGAACAAACACTGCAATTGGGACTGGAGGATAATTTACAGAGAAATTAAAATGTATTAACTGATGATTATTTGAGTTACTTTTAAAAAAACATAACGCGAGTTACTTTTTACCTTGCTTAATTAGCTTTTGCAAAATATATTGCAGAATAAAAATTACTTTAGTCAGGTTGAATCACACACTCAACGAGAGAGCGTGCTGCGAGGGAACAGACAGTCGGCTCGCACTCATCATCATCAGCAGGTCTCTCTTTTCACAGCAGACGAGTCAGTGTACTGTTCTACTAACTGGATTACTCAGGATATTGATTTATTTCGAGTCAGAGGGGGTATTTGGTATGTTAGTACTGAAGATGCAAACCGATTCACGACAACTCGTAAATTTAATGAACTGGTTCGACTGGTTCACTTAGAAGATTCGAGTAAAAACAAATGTTCATTCTCGAATCGTCCGTCATCACTACAGACAGTCAGAAACAATGGCAGGCCGGAGACTTACATTTTTGCAATGG
The DNA here is from genome assembly GCA_903798195.1 of Danio kyathit. NCBI lineage: Eukaryota > Metazoa > Chordata > Actinopteri > Cypriniformes > Danionidae > Danio > Danio kyathit. The sequence goes on from LR812532.1 coordinate 33,771,193, forward strand.
ATTCTTGTTATTTTGAACTCATCGAAGAATAGAAGTTGATTGTCGATAAGTGTAGATTATGTGTAAGTAAAACACGTGACAACTGCAAGAAACACGACATCGAAAAAAAATAATGGATGCAAAGTACTACAACCGCACCCCACCTCCAGCTAAACAACAAACGACTGACATCAGTTCACGTTGTCCAGGTAAAACAATTAATTTGACTAAAAAAAAAATGGTTATTGCTTTTATTGTTAAGGAGATGCAGCACTGTCTAACGTTACGATAGAAGTAACTACATTTTGTAACATACTAAGTTTTTTTTCTCTTTTAGGGAATGATTTACACATTTGTTAAAGCCACGTGAAGCAATTTATTCAATGTATAAAGCTCAAAGATTTGTTTTGATTTGAGAATTTTTTTATCGTTTACTGTTCATTTTGTTATTAAACATTTTAAAGGTTTGAAATGTATTTTTGCCCTAATAAATTATTTCTTGTTAGTACTCTTAGGTTTTATTGCAGTCTTTATCTCAGTAGACAGTGAATTTGCTTAATTAACAACACAAAACGTACAAAAGTAGCAAACACATTACATGCTGTCATTAATCTGTATATACAGCATGCATAACTCTGGGTTCAGAAAGTTCTCAAAATATTATTTTATCCTACATTTTTAAAGGAAAATGAAGATGTAGGTTATTTAGGTGGTTGTTAAATGCAGAGCTTCTCTATAAAAAAGGTAAAAAAAAAAAAAAAACACCTGCAAGTTCTGAAAGAGACCAAACCTCAGTCAGGTAAGGAAAAGTAGCGCAAAAATAACTCAAAAGTAACATAACGCATTACTTTCCATAAAAACTTTCCCCAACACTGCATACAAACACGTCCAAATTAATGCCTATGGTTCCTGACGATACATTGAGATCTTATGAAGCAAAACGATTGGTCTGTGCAAGAAATTGAACGTTATTTACAATATTAATAGCTTAAATCCACAACCTCAGCAACATGTTCAGTTCACTCGCTTGATGATGTTTGCTTGAGTGTGTACTGTACTTACATGTAGGGTGATAAAAGATTGGGGATGCAGGTTCTTGCCAAAATATTTCATGCTTGTGCTTGTCTTGGATGTGCCAACTACTACAAAAAATTTAAGATTACACTTATAAGATTCCTTCTATTAAATTAACTAAATCGCGCAAACATCAAGCAACTAGCAGCTTGTGTTTACTCCTTCAAGGGCTCGCTAAACTTATGCATCCACTGAGAACTGTTTTGCATGCTCTGGATTAAAGGTGCTGTATGTAAGTTTTTGACTCTTCTAAAGCATAAAAATACAATAATATGTGTGCAGATATTTAAGAAACATCCCAAGTGAACATACTTGTTTAACTGACAAACAATGCTGAAGTCAGATATTCTGCTTTGAAAATGTTTTTTTCCGTGCCGGAACGATGTCTTTGTTTAGGTAATTTTCACATGCACATGCCAGTTTAACCAATTATAATTCAGCACCCCGGGTTGCCTTGTTGGAAAACAGCATATTTCATTCATTCATTCATTCAGAAAGACTCTGAAAGCATGCGTCCATGAACGAAATGCTACAGTGTAGTGGAAAGTATCAGATGTCAAAATGAGACAGATTCAGTTCCACATGACGTTAATTAGCAAATGACATAAATATTAGGAACGTGAGCAGGTTACATCGCGTGTCCTAACAACACGCTGTGACGAGATTGTTATGAGTGATGAGCCATTTGGCTGTTTGCACCACAAAACACGGCAGAAATTTAAATACAGCCTTTCAGAAGCACAGAATATGCACTCACTCACAAAACGGTAAGGTTTAGAATCTATTTAATACATGTTAACCCTCTTTAACATCATTAAAGGTGAAGTGAACTTTCTGCTTTCAGTATATGGTAATACACGTCATGTAAAATGCATTCAAACTCGCATTGTTAGCATTTAGCACTGAATAAAGCACACGAGGCTTACCTGAGGTGATCTGTCATAGGTTTCTGTTGTTCAGCTGTGAGAAATAGAAGCCGCTTCTAATAAATCAATTCGAGGTGTTGGTTAGAACCAAAACTCCTTTTAATATGGAGAATATTCCCTCAATCGCGTGTCGTTGCTTTTATTTAGAACAGAGTTTAAAATCCCTCAAACTGGCAACCCGGCGTACCTTTATTATGATTCAGGACTGCAATACCTAGTTCAACCACTGGGTGTCAAACTTACATACTGCATCTTTAAAGCTGTTAATATTATAAATAATGCTCAATTTCTTGGACAGGCCGATCAATTCAGGTAAGACCTCAGTGTATTGTCAGGAGCCACGTGTATTGATCTGGACTTGTGTGAATGTGTTTATTTTTAATCTCCAAAACTGATAACTATTGACTAGTTTTATAGGAATCTGTCATGAGCTCAGATTCAGCTAAAAAAAATCTTGAATTCTGTACAGAAGATAAAAGTCACCTACATCTTGGATGGCCTGAGGGTGAGCACATCCATTTAATACCCGTGGCTCCTGATGATAAATTGAAGTCTTTTGAAGCAAAATAAACAGTCTGTGCAAGAAACTGAACATTAACATACATAGCAGAGATTTAGTAATTTATCAAATGCACTATACACAAGTATAGTTAGAATACAAAGAAGAGGATTAATGTTAGAGACTCAGAGAAAGTCATGAGATTTGTTGTTAACATTTTAGTTTAGGTCACAATTCGTGGTATTAACAAGCCATTAACTAACACGACTAGCTTAATAACCTATAATTAGCTGTTTAATTATGGTTGCTAAAGTAGAAGTTGGGTTTAGGTTTTGGGAAGGATTAGGGATGCAGAATAAGATCAAATTCTATAACCCCTAATGAACAGTTAATATTTTATTAATAGGAAGGTAATAAGCCAGTAGTCAATAGCAAAAATTGTGACCTAAACTAAAGTGTTCCCAATTTGTTTTGTGATGTGACGTGATGTGATACTCTCAAAGTGTAAATAGCCATTGATTTACATTTTAACAAAAAATAAATATCCACTGGTAAAAAAAATAATAAGATCTCTATGTTTTGTTTTATTTTATTTTATTTTATTTTATTTTATTTTATTTTTTTTTATTTTATTTTATTTTATTTTATTTTATTTTACTTGATACACTATTTAAAAGCTTTTTTTAAGTATTGCTTTATTTTAATTTAATTTCATTCATTCAATAACTTTCTTTTCGGCTTAGTCCCTTTATTAATCTGGGGTCGCCACAGCAGAATGAACCACCAACTTATCCAGCATATGTTTCACGCAGCGGATGCCCTTCCAGCTGCAACCCATCTCTGGGAAACATCCATACACACTTATTCACACTCGTACACTACGGACAATTTAGCCTACCCAATTCAGCCGAGGCTTGAACCAGCGACCTTCTTGCTGTGAGGCGACAGCACTGTCTACTGCGCCACTGCGTCACCTTTATTTTATTTTATTTTATTTTATTTATTTTATTTTTTACTCGATACAATATTTAAAAGCAAACAAATAAAAGTATTGCTTTATTATAATTTAATTTTATTTAATTTCTTTTATTCGATACACTGTATTTAAAAGCAAACAAACAAACTTATTGCCTTTTATTTTATTTTTTATTTAATTAAATTTTATTTTATTTTATTTTACTCAATACACTGTATTTAAAAGCAAACAAATAAAAGAATTGCTTTATTTTAATTTAATTTAATTTTTTGATACACTGTATTTAAAAGCAAACAAATAAAAGTATTGCTTTATTTTGTTTTATTTTAGTTTCATTTTTATTACTCTACACTACTTAAAAGCAAACAAATAAAACTATTGCTTTATTTTATTTTATTCGATACGCTGTATTTAAAAGCAAACAAATAAAAGTATTGCTTTATTCTAATTTAATTTAATTAAATTTATTTTATTTTTTCAAACAAATAAAAGTATTGCTTCATTTTATTTTATTTTGTTTTATTTAATTTTATTTTACCCGTATTTAAAATCAAACAAATAAGCATATTGCTTTTTAATTTAATTTAATTTAATTTAATTTAATTTAATTTAATTTCATTTCATTTCATTTCATTTCATTTCATTTAGCTTAATTTACTCGATACACTGTATTTAAAAGCAAACAAATAAAAGTTATTTTATTTTATTTTATTTTATTTTATTTGGCAATTGTAAATGTCACTCCACAAACTATTTTTGGTGTATTTATTATAACACATAAGGGCACGAATGTACTGTACCACCGCGTGACTTTGTGCAAAGCACTTTTTATAGCCATTTCCCATAGATCAACCATTAAGGAGAAAACTGAATCATCCATCCAGTCCTGCGGGAGGTTTTTTTTTTTCCCATTCTGACTTCCTCACGGCACTACAAACAAAACCTTCATTATATTACAGGTTTAACGTGGGACACTTCGACCAGTTTCCATGATTCTCAATATGGTCACAGTGACCCACGTTGTGCCTGTGATATAATGAAGGTTTGATAATGCTGATTGCAACATGCTTTCAAATACACATTCCCAGCATGCACTCCTAATAATGCTGTGCTTATTTTGTCCCAATATGGGCCCAAATATTAACAAACACATCTGTTGTGTTGGATTCTTCAGTAATAATTGTAACCAAATAGGGTTTGTTGATATTCAACCCAAAATTGAGTTAAAAGAACACAGATTCTTTTTTTTAAAAGTGTGGTTACAAACAGAGGTTTACAAGCAATGACATCGTCCAATTGAGTTCATGACAACGAGGCAAGTTCACCTTAGATTGGGGAAGTTGTGGTTTAAAAGCAGTTACATTAAGCGTTTCAAAGTTCTCTGTCACATCTTAGGCGGGGTGGGAAAATCTTACACTAGTCATGTGATGAACTTCTGCTTTCTGCGGAGGTATAAAAGCAAACGAGGTAAAATTAAACAGCCATTGCACTGCAGCACACTATGGTGGTGTTTGTATCCTGTTATGTGCTCAGTGTGAAACAGATGTATGTAATGTTTGTTTCTCAAGAAATTTCCATATGTAAGCTATTTCAAAATGGATTTGGAAATTTTGTGATTGTTGAAATGTATTTTTTTAAGTAGCATACAATAGTTCCATCATGGCAACCATTTTTGACATTATTTTATTATTTTTATTTAAAGTTAGTGGAGTATATCTTTATCAAGGAGACAATAGTGTCAGTAAAGAGCCTTAGAGGGAAAAAACACAATGTACATTATAAACAACTTCCAAGCATTGAATATGTACACTCACCGGCCACTTTATTAGGTACTCCTTATAGTACCGGGTTGGACCCCCTTTGCTTTCAGAGCTGCCTTAATCCTTCGTGGCATAGATTCAACAAGGTACTGGAAAAATTCCTCAGAGATTTTGGTCCATATTGACATGATAGCATCAAGCACTTGCTGCAGATTTGTCAGCTGCACATCCATGATGCGAATCTCCTGTTCCACCACATCCCAAAGGTGCTCTATTGGATTGAGAGCTGGTGACTGTGGAGGCCATTTGAGTACAGTGAACTCATTTTTATGTTCAAGAAACCAATCTGAGAATATTTGCTCTTTATGACATGGCGCGTTATTCTGCTGGGAGTAGCCATCAGAAGATGGGTACACTGTGGTCATAAAGGGATGGACATGGTCAGCAACAATACTCAGGTAGGCTGTGGCGTTGACACAATGCTCGATTGGTACTAATGGGCCCAAAGTGTGCCAAGAAAATATCCCCCGCACCATTACACCACAACCACCAGCCTGAACCGTTGATACAAGGCAGGATGGATCCATGCTTTCATGTTGTTGACGCCAAATTCTGACCCTACCATCCAAATGTTGCAGCATAAATCGAGACTCATCAGACCAGGCAACATTTTTCCAATTGTCTATTGTCCAATTTTGGTGAGCCTGTGCAAATTGTAGCCTCAGTTTCCTGTTTTTAGCTGACATGAGTGGCACTCGGTGTGGGTTCCGCTGCTGTAGCCCATCTGCCTCATGGTTGGAGGTGTTGTTCGTTCAGAGATGCTCTTCTGCATACCTCGATTGTAACGAGTGTATTAGAGTTACTGTTGCCTTTCTTACACCATCAACCTACATTTCGGTAAAATGTGTACAAACCCAAACGCTGAGTGAACGTTTTAAATTAAATTTTTAATCTAAATTTAACAAACAAAAACTTTGTCTGGGTTGTCCATGTTTTACCCAAATTTTAGTTGTAACTACTAAGCACTTTTATATTGCATTCACATAATTTAAAAGCTTTTGTTAAGGAATTCTTTCAGCAGTTCATCATATCACATGCTCATGATACAAAGTGTCAGTTATTATTCAGAGTAGTACAAGCTGGAACTGGTAGGGACTAAGGATGAGTGATGCGAAAATAAATTAATTGCATTTGCATATTTATGACATAATTTTATTTCAGTGGTATGCAGTTAAAGATTCAGTATCTAGCTAAAAGCAAACTTCAGCAAATTAGTGAGAGTTTAAACTCTTTTGCAAGATCAAAGTTTAATCATTTTACACATATCTAGTTTTAATATTTAATTATATTCTTCAAAGCAGATCACTGTATAAAACAAATGAATAAACAAAAAAAAATGTTGATTATGAAAATGTGGCTATTATATTTCAAATTAAATTACAGTAATGTTTCAATTGGGATGAAAAAAAAATGTACATGTTACATATACGGTAGAGAGGCTGTTACACAACGCTTGGATTAATTAGAGGTTTCCACAATGTTATGGCATACCATCCTCTGTCATTAAAAACAAAACTAGACCTCCCATAAAACCGACAGAAGCCAAAAGGGTGAAAATTAAAACGTTACATCTTTGAGTATTTACATTTTAATTGGGTACAGAATGTTCCATGAACTCTCAAAAGCAAAACAAGCGCGCAGACTTCCGATAGTAATTTATGAACAACTATGCCAAACCACAGGCAGAAATCGGAGAGCAGTAAACTTCTAGGCTTGCCTGGAATGTTCCAGATGATGTCCAACACTGAGGACAGCGGCCTTGAGTCATACAAAAAAGCAAGATTTCCCACAACCCATACTAAACAAAGAATGAATTGATTGTTATATAAAAAAAAAACACACTCCCAATTGAGTTCTTGTCATGAATGCATGTCTCGAATGTTTAGAAAACTGTGCGCACCAGATTTAGTATTTGCTAAAGCATGCTTCTGAGTTTCGTGCTGCTGTGATGCCGCCTAAAAGGGCCGGTTAATTTTTTATTGTTGATTTTAGTAATAAATGTGTACATAATGGCATAAAACAGGAAATTAAAAAATTCTCTATTTATGTAACACATCGAAAGTGGCCAGAAATGATGCAACTGCAGTAATTCAGATTGCATAAACATTGATATTTATGTACAATATTTGACCCTGGACCACAAAATCAGTTCTATGTTGCTCAGTTTTATTTTTACATGGGTATATTTGTGGATTTTGGGAAAAAAAAAAGATTCATGCAGATATTTTGTAAACATGCTTATGTAAATATATTAAAACATATTTATTTAATAATAATCTGAAGAGTTTAGATGCAAAAACTGCTAAATGCCATCTGATATTTTCTTCTAATGAACATTTTTATTAGGCTCCTGTATGTAGGTTCATTAATTTCACCTTTAAGGTGAAATTAAAAGATAAGTCCTTTTCATGGTCTTTAATGCGAAATAACGCAGCATAAACAAATGAGGCTGAAAAAAATTTTCATTTTCGATGGAAATTTCAGATGGCGCTTAGAGGTTTTTGCATCTGAACTCTTCATTTGTTTTTGTTTTTTAATTGAACTTAAATGGTCACTTTCTTAGTATTTCTTTTTTTTTTTTTTTTAACATATTCAGATTCCTGAATTTTTATATTTTTTTATGTCATACTACTATTTTAAAATATTACAAATATTATTTATATTATATTTTAAAAACTATAGTCATATCCCAACAATGCGTATGTAACAGTTAACCATACTTAAATAGCTTATGTATTATGCTTTCAGGTTGTATAAATTAATCTCAATTACAAAATTTAAATTAATCAAATAAAAACCTGTGGCACAGGATCACTTATGCATTCAAACACTTGTATAATTAAATATCTGTTAAATAACGTACTTACTCTTAGGGCTGTTTATATCGAAGTTGAAATTTAGCCGCACCATGCTGGTGTTTCATAACATCTAATTTTTACGAGGTGGGTCGTTAGCTCAACACTCAACCCCCAACCTTAAGGACCAGGACATAAACACATACACTACGGGCAATTAAGCTTATTCAATTTACCTATAGCGCATGTCTTTGGACTTGTGAGGGAAACCGGAGTACCAGGAGGAAACCCACGCAAACACGAGGAGAACGAGCAAACTCCACACAGAAATCCCAACTGACCCAGCCTGGGCTTGTATCAGCGACCTACTTGCTGTGAGGCGACAGTGCTACCCACTGCGCCACCGTGCCACCCCCTGTTAATTAACTGTTTGTGAATTTGATGTATTTTCTATTTATTTATGCTTTTGAATTGCTTTATAAGACCTTCATCTAATAGATATTTTTGTAGTTTGAAAATGTTCTGGATTATGTCAATTACAGACCCCGGTTATGAGCAGCCGGTACATTTTCTGTTATTTTACACATTTATATTAATAACAATACAACATGAAACGGGAAATTCAAAAACCATCAGAGCAGCCAAATATCATTCAACTACAATCATTTGAAAACATACTTGTAATTGATCTGAGGAAGTTGGATAATGGAGACAAAATATACATTAATATACATTGTAATGTGTAGATATGATCTGAAGAGAGACTTTCTTTCCATTCCAAGAGGGGCTTCAGGTGTCGGTCATTCATCACCTTTCAGTATCTAAGACAGCGCACTGCACTTGTCATATATTCTTATACTGAAGTTTTTGTAAAATGCCCAGAGGGAAGTCAGATCATAAATAATATGAGTGACTGTTTAACTGCGTGTTAAATGCTCTGCAGCCTCCTTTTGGCAGCAGGAATGCAGTCGAGAAGACCTGTTGAGACACAAAATGTCATCGATGTGGTTTCTCCGTGGCTTTACCTGGGTGGCTCAACCTGCTATTAAAAAAAGAGAGCAAATGCTAGACAAAAGGAAAGTGTTACATGTCTCCGTTTTCTTTTTTATAAGCAGGATTGATTGATTGATTGATTTATTTTTTTTTTAGTTGGCAGACATGTAATGGTTGTCTAAAAATATGTATGGAAAATGTTTCCTATAGAAGTCAGCATGAAAAGAAAAGTCGACTCAATCCTTTTTTATAAATGCGCGGTATAGATTTAAAAGGTTTTATTAAATTGAAGTTACAGCACGCTGCTGTCAAAGCTTTTATTCATTTATGGAAATGGGATCTTTACTTACATTTGTTGCTTGGCAAGTGTTTGTTTTCATACCTTGCAGGGATATACGTCTCATGCGAACTGTTATGTCATATGTAACTGTTTTGTAAGGCCTTTAACCTTGTTTAGTTTAGTTTAGTTTAGTTTAGTTTAGTTTAGTTTAGTTTAGTTTAGTTTAGTTTAGTTTAGTTTAGTTTAGTTTAGTTTAGTTTAGTTTAGTATAGTTTAGTTTAGTGCAGGGGCTGACCAAAATGATGTACATAAAAAACTAAATAATAAAAATATAAAGTCCAGGAATAGCAATAGCTGCTCAATGTACAGTAGCCAAGGTAGATGAGAAAAACTGGAGATTAACACTTTTTAAAAGCAAAGGAAAACAAATATTTTTAGAGAAGATTTAAAAACTAATGGGGCCAATCTGAGCCGGCAAGCCATTTCGTAATCAAGGACCCACCATAATTATAGATGAGTAATAGCTACAGTAGCATGAGCAATAGACTGTTATTAAACATGAATATACCTATTATTATTGTTGTTGTTGTTCATGTATTATTATTATTATTATTATTATTATTATTATTATTATTATTTCATTCATTCATTTTCTTGTCGGCTTTGTCCCTTGCGGGGTCACCACAGCGGAATGAACCGCCAACTTATCCAGCACCATTTTACGCAGCGGATGCCCTTCCAGCCGCAACCCATCTCTGGGAACTATTATTATTATTATTATTATTATTATTATTATTATTATTATTATTATTATTATTATTATTATTATTATTATTATTTGGGATGTCCGGATCTGATCTCGTGATCAAAAATCAGACCCGATCATGTGATTTCAGACACCATCAGAATCAGATATATTACATATATTCATTCATTCATTTTCTTTTCGGCTTAGTCCTTTTATCAATCTGGGGTCGACACAGCGGAATGAACTGCCAACCCAGAACCTATAACGCATGTCTTCGGATTGTGGGGGAAGCCGGAGCACCCTGAGGAAACCCACGCAAACATGGGGAGAACATGCAAACTCCACACAGAAATGCCAACTGACCCAACCGGGGCTCAAACCAGCGACCTTTTTGCTGTGAGGTGACTGTGCTACCCACTGCGCCACTTATTATTATAAAGTTAATGACGATAACATTGCCATGGCAAACTGTTCATTCGTTCATTTTCTTTTTCGCTTAGTCCCTTTATTAATTTGGGGTCACCACAACGGAATGAACCGCCAACTTATCCAGCATATGTTTTACGCAGCAGATACCCATCCAGCTGCAACCCATCACTGGGAAACATCCATACACACTCA
>LR812532.1:33786903-33794403 GCA_903798195.1 Danio kyathit
TTTCTAAGTCTTAATTCAATTTATATTGCAGCCCAATTTGATTACTTTAGTGTTACGTTTGGTGTAACTAATCATTAGTTTATCACCCTAGCAAACCTCTATTTAGGGAAATGCTACTCTTATCCAAAGTGCATATTTATGGTGATTATATAATTTCTGTAGAAGAAAACTAGACATAGGTGAAACGTGTTTCTGAAGGAAGTGGTTTACTGTGCATTAGGTACTAGGCCAACTTATTCTGTCCATCTGTAAGGGTTTTGCCTCTTTCCAGGAAGTGGAAAGGAAGGGTGTCAAAGCGTTTCCTCTACAGAGAACTGTAAACCTTGTTATTATTACTCTAATCTTTTGGTTTTGCTTTGAGTAAGGAGGTGCTGTAATAAGGGTAACACAGCTTTATATGGCAGTCCCAAAATGTTTGTATGTAAGTATATTCAAAGAAGAAGAAGAACTGGCCACTTTATTAGATACACCTGTCCAATTGCTTGTTAACACAAATTTCTAATCAGCCATTCACAGCAACTCAATGCATTTAGGCATGTAGACATGGTCAAGACGATCTGCTGCAGTTCAAGCCAAACATCAGAATGTGGAAGAAAGGTGATTTAAGTGACTTTGAATGTGGCATGCTTGTTGGTGCCAGACGGGCTGGTTTGAGTATTTCAGGAACTGCTGATCTACTGGGAATTTCACTCACAACCATCTCTAGGGTTTACAGAGAATGGTCAGAAAAAGAAAAAAATATCCAGTGAGCAGCAGTTCTGTGGGCGCTAATGCCTTGTTGATGCCAGAGGTCAGAGGAGAATGGCCAGACTGGTTCGAGCTGATAGAAAGGCAACAGTAACTCAAATAACCAATCGTTACAACCGAGGTATACAGAAGAGCATCACTGAATGCACAACACGTCCAACCTTGAGGCGGATGAGCTACAGCAGCAGAAGAACACACCGGGTGCCACTCCTGTCAGCTAAGAACAGGAAACTGAGGATACAATTGGCACAGGCTCACCAAAATTGGACAATAGAACATTGTCAAAACAATGAAATTGCATCATACCCTTAAATAGTGCACTACTTGAGTGAACAGCCATTTATAATGGTGTCGTAACGTTCTGAAGTGCACACAATCAATCTCACAATGCACTTTAATAATGAGAGTACAACTGATGTGCACTCAACGACTGGAGAATATCAATAATGCACTGTGAGAATTCATGTGGCAACTGAATTTCTGCGTCTACCACCACGAGATGACTAATGGACTAATATAGGCAACAGTGCATAAGGGTATATATGAGATTTTGGAGACAGCGCAGGCATTCCAGTCTGTTCCATGGCCACAGGTGTGTAAAATCAAGCACCTACTGTAGGCATGCAGACTGCTTCTACAAACATTTGTAAAAGAATGTGTTGCTCTCAGGAGCTCAGCGAATTCAAGTGTGGTACTTCTGCCACCTGTGCAAAATGAAATGTCTTTTCTACTAAATAGTCCACAGTCAACTGTTAGTGGTATTATGATAAAGAGGAAGAGTTGAGAACAATAAAAACAGCGTGGTAGCTGTTTTTTGTTTACTATGGAAATTATTATGAATTCATTTATTTTGTGTTTTCAGTCATCCACTATTAAGCTTGTTTTTATTTATTTATTCATTTATTTATTTATTTGTTTGTTTGTTTATTTGTTTGTTTGTTTATTTAGCAATTATTTTTCTCTTCTTAACCTTTTTTTCTCATTCTTTTACTTTAATTGAGGCTAGTTTACTGTTTATTTATCCATTTCCCTATTTAATTAATTGAATCATTCAGTCAAGCAAGCAACTAAACAAATAATCAGTCTATTTTATTAATATTTATTTATATTATTTTTATATTAAAAAATCCTAATATCTTTTATCTCCTTAAATGCAACATGATTTTATTTATTTATTTATTTATTTATTTATTTATTTATTTATTTATTTATTTATTTATTTATTTATTTATTTATTTTTATTAGAACTGGACAAAGATTAATAGTGATTAATCACATCCAAATTAAAAAATTTTGACAATATATGTGGGATAATATTATTTTTATTATTATTATTATTATTATTATTATTATTATTGTTGTTGTTGTCTTTGTTGTTGTTATTATTATTATTGTTATTATTATTATTATTATTATTATTATTATTATTATTATTATTATTATTATTATTATTATTATTATTATGTAATACACTCGCTTACCTACATAAACAAAACTACACAAAACTTGTTTTGCATAGGTATTTAAATAAATATATAAAATGTATCATATACATATATAAACAAACAAAATCTAAATATAAACAAATATTGTTTTACAAATATATGGATATAGTCGGATTATAGATGGACACACAAACAAACACACACACACACACAGTACACACACACAGTACACACATATATATTTTGTCAAAACAAACTTTTATTTTGTATGTGATTAATCTTACAAGAAAACAGCGGCTCATCTGCTGTGAGCTGACACAGATAGGTGTGTGGCAGCACTAATCAGTTTACAGCAGTATCTCACTCACACCACTAGAGGAGCTCTTGCTTCTACACACTTGGTAATAATATTGACATTAAAATGTTTTGTTTTTTTATTTAAAAAAATATTATTACTTTTATTCCAGCCAAAATAAAACAAACAAGACTTTCTGCAGAAGAAGAAAAAATAAAAGAAATACCGTAAAAATGTTCTTGCTCCATTAAATATGACTTTAGAAATAAATATTTCACAAGAGGGCTAATTTTGCCCTCAACTGTATGCAGCAGAACTGTATGCATTGCACGTAACACCTTAAACACCTGCTTGCTAAATATCTCACACACGGGTAAAACTGGCAAAAAGATGACCTTCCTGTCTCCTTCTCATTCCACATGCTCTCACCAGGTCAGTAGACTAAAGCCTGACAAAGCAGGTCTTCACAGACAGCCAGTTTGATCTACTGTTGACATCAGCGTGTAGAGTCTACATGTTATATAACGTACCGGCGAGCTCATGTTTCAGAGGATTAAAGAAATGACATCTAAAAGCAACATGTCGTGTCATCTGGCACTTTTCTTAAATGGTTGATTTGTGGTTTGCAGACAGTGATCACTGAGTAATTGCTCAAACCAGCCTGAGGCACCATTTCAGTTACGCAATTATGCAACACCTCAGTAAATATCGAAGGAATCTGTGGCATCCAGCCTAAAAGAGACATATAGATTGACTGCACTGTGAATATGACAGGTGGTGATGCGTGCAAAGGCAAAGGATCAGTTTTCGTCAATCATCAGTTTGCAATGATGTTCAGTGTGAAGTGTCTGCTGTTAAGCATTTTACAAGTGTTGTATAAGAGTTCAGCTTTTTCAAATGTCATTAATGGTTTTGATGGGGAGGTTATGGATATAAATTGTGTATGCTGATTGTCTGTAAATCTAAACATTTGCATCATCTCATCAGACAATTAAAAATGACCTAAAATCAAAACCTTGATTAATTGAACACTTTATGTATCTCGATTTTGATTATTAAACTATTGTTTTGTTTTTGAAGTATTTCATTATTATTTTTTCCTCTCTTTTATGTTAGTTTATTATGTTAGTTTATTCTTTTATGTTGGTTTATTGTGTTATCATTTATAATAACTAAACTATTGCATGTTTTTCTAATGAAAGAGCAGACTTCTATTCTTCATTCATTCATTCATTTTCCTTTAGCTTAGTCTCTATTTCAGAGGCTGCCATAGGGGAATGAACCTCCAACTATTCCAGCATATGTTTTATGCAGTGGATGCCCTTCTAGCCACAACCTAGTACTGGGAAACACCCATACACTCTCACATTCACGCACATTCATTACAGTCAATCACTACAGCTAATTTTGTTTACCCAATTCACCTATAGCACATAGATTAATTTATATATATGTATATATATATATATATATATAATAGGTGGGCATAGATTATTTTTTTTAATCTGGATTAATCTCACTGTAATCTTGGAATTAATCTAGATTAAAATGGCTCATTTGAATTCTGCCGAAGGCATTTAGAATGTGTGTGCTACCCAAATAAAAGACTAAAAGTAGGTCTTTGACAACGGGTTTCTTAAGCCAGGTGGCGCATTAGACTAGGGGCTCATCTCCTGTTTCCAAAATGCATCACAAACTGCTTAAGAAACTGTTCTACTATGATAATTGGTGATGAAAATAAATTATGTTCAATAAGATGTACTTGTGTTTACTCACTGTTTATTCAGTTAAACATGAATTTTGAACTGTAGGCCTACAAAAGCTCCAAAAAGCTATTTTTTTTTTGATTACCTTAATCCAGGGGTGTCCAAACTCGGTCCTGGAGGGCCGGTGTCCTGCATAGTTTAGCTCCAGCTTCCTTCAACACACCTCCCTGGAAGTTTCTAGTATACCTAGAAAGAGCTTGATTAGCTGGTTCAGGTGTGTTTAATTGGGGTTGAAACTAAAATATGCAGGACACCGGCCCTCCAGGACCGAGTTTGGACACCCCTGCCTTAATCCGACTAAAGTCATAACTGAACTAAACAGAATAGATTTAATGGTGCCCTTCACTCCTGGGGGACACAACTCACCCTGGCTCTGATAGCGAGGGAGATGGCATCCACCCGGTCCATTTTATTTGTAGGCCTATATGTTTTACTTGAACGCATCAACTCTACAGGTGCCTGATAGTTAGATGTGAAGCTAACGTTAGTCAGATTCACGCTAGTGAACTGCGTCCATGTTAGAAAGTCACGTTTGATGTAGTAATTTCACAGTAGGAATACACACAGATTCAAAGACTCGTTCTCGCCCCCTACAATGCAATTCGGCCAGGTATACATCTGCGCTAAACTATCAAGGTGAAAGTCATCATAGCTTGCGTAGAACAGACACAGCTCCCAACCCAACTTTGAGAATAGATTAACGGCGATATTTTTTTTTTATCGCCCGATAAAAGTCTTGCTAAGTCAAAAGTGTGAAATAACCAGCAAAAACATCAATGAACTAAATGTTTCCCTTTTTTTTTTTTTTTTTTTTTAGATAGAAATTATTTGTAATTTACGAAATAAGCTGAAGGACAGCGATTGAGTGCATGCTTAACATTATAGCTCAGTAAAATAATCTGTTAGGCTTCTGAACATTAGGGACATTCTACCAAAAATGTACATTATCTGTTCCTGAAATAAATTTTATAATAAAACATAAATACAGTGAATAAAAAGTATTTTATCCCAAAAGTTTCTAAAATGGACTGATGGTTGATTTCTGTGAGTTGTCCTGTAAAGGAGTCATTTATTTGGTTAGATTTTTTTTTTTTATTAAAAACACTGTACAAATTTACAAACCCTGTCATTGTCATTGTCCTCAGCCCAATTGAACCACAGTTTTGTTCTGCTAAAAACTGTTATTTAGAAAAAAGAAATCTTAAGTTGTTATCATTCACATCAATTGATTAAAAACATGAAAATATAAATAAATTTCACAAATAAATACTATTTTACAATTGTCCTCATATTTCAGTCAGGCTTGCCACATTTGCGCTAAATTTAACATAAAATACATGCAATATACATTTAAGGCTGACTTAGAAGTGACATCATTTGATGGAGAAGCTAACAGTGATCAAGGATGCCGTCTATCATTGATTTGTATGATTTTATGTTTGTTTTTGTATGATTATTTTGAGGACTACAAGCTTAAGTCAGAAAATGTACGTTTCTGGTAGAATGTCCCATTAATTTCTTTGTTTGCATTCGCTCAAACCAATTTGCTGAAGTGATAATGCAGATGATACACGAATCCCACTGTTCTCGCTCAATACCAAATAAACCAGCAACAACTAATATGGTTTACCTGACTTATAGGAAATTCATGTTCTGTTTTTTTTTTTTTTGTCAGGTTGTCGCACATGAACAATGCATTCACCGTGATGTCAGGGAAACTCCCAAGCATCAGTTTGTCCACATACGGTAATACGTTTTATTTATTAGGAGAAGTAGTAACCATATTTTAAAAAAATGAAATAACCATCATGGGGAAATTATGTCAGTTATAGGTTATAAATTTGGTTTATTTTTTATTAATTTTCCAGCCCTACTTTGATAATTTGCTCACAGAACATGAGACATTTTTTCTCCGGTGTGTTGTTAAAAATTCTTTAAATCCCCTAAATCTTCTTGACTAAAAATGGTGAACATGGTAATCTTGCAGGTTTGATATCCACTATGTTATATAGCCAAATTATTATTACAGTGGCTAAAGACTCATTATGGTTAGTGTTTGTAACTAACCACCGTCAACAGAGGTGTCATGTTTTGTAAAAGTTTGGAAGGCTGCTTTGCAGAATGGGCTTTTTTTTGTGATTCACTTATAAACAGCACCTTAATTGGTCCCCTATATGGAAAATGGCTCATAAATCACAGTAAAGTATTTCCGTATTTTAAATAAAGTATTTTGAAAATGTAACCTGTGAGGGTTAGGTTTAGGGATTATAGAGGGATAGAATATACTGTTTGTACGGTATAAAAATGATAATATCTATGGGAAGTCCAATAAAGACAGCTGTACATATATAGATGTGTGTGTGTGTGTGTGTGTGTGTGTGTGTGTGTGTGTGTGTGTGTGTGTGTGTGTGTGTGTGTGTGTGTGTGTGTGTGTGTGTGTGTGTGCGTGCGTGCGTGCGTGCGTGTGTGTGTGTGCGTCAGTCTGTGCGCATAATTTGATTTCCAAACTGCCACAATTTGTGCATAAACCAGTGTATTAAAATATGATCGCAGTCACGTTTATCTGTTTTTGAGAGAACTAAATACACTCACTCCGCTAACTGGACAAATGACTTTAAAACTTGCCATGAAACCTGCATGAAGCAGCTTACTGTAATATAATTTTTGCAAGATGTCACCACAGGCAAATGATTTTCATTTAGCGAGCTTTAAACTGTCAGGTCACTGCTTCAGTCTTGTGTTCTTGTGAATACATCATTTAGACCAGTTTTATGAGTGTCAACTGATTCATTCAAAGAATAATACATCGACTGTTCTACAGCTAGTATCAAGAAATTCAGTGGATAACAAAACAAAGATATTGTAAGGCTTCAGAAAATTTGGTGTCATAGGTCAGGTGGACATTTTATGGTACTTTAATGATTTTTTTGCTTCCTTTAAATCCTCAGTCCACGTTCATTGTAAATATGCTGCATAATGTACACTATAAAATATATATATATATGGCAACAATTCATGACAACATGGATTTTTGTTTTGTTTTTTATCAGTTTTGAAATCAATTTTAATCAGTTAATCAGGTTTTAACAACTTATTAATCTTTTTATTTATCTATTTATTTATGAATTAGAAAAGTTCATTTCATTCTAACAAAAACATTTTAACAGCTATATATATATATATATATATATATATATATATATATATATATATATATATATATATATATGTATATATATACATACAG
>LR812532.1:33796903-33854403 GCA_903798195.1 Danio kyathit
TTTTATTTTATTTTATTTTATTTTATTTTATTTAATTTTATTTAATTTTATTTAATTTTATTTTATTTTATTTTATTTTATTAAAAGATAAAATAAAATAAAATATGACCACGAAAGTTTTCTCTTTGCCTAGTTATTTTTTTATTTTTTTATTTTTTTTTTTTGCCCTGCATACAGGTATGGAGTAACATGAGGAAGAATAAATTGCAGAAGAGTTCCACAGGTATTTCCCCACCTAAAATAACTGTAAAGGCTAAACCTTTATGCAGGAATGATAAGACTCATATCAGTCTCTGATTGGGAACAGACACAGATGGAGATCTTTTGTGTCTGTTGAAGCTGAATGAGCAGCAGTCCGGATGGAGAGGGTGGAGCGGCTCAGACTTTCAGGATACAGAGATCAGCTCACAGGAAACAGGCCTGCAGATAAAGAGGCAGATGCCTTTCACTTTCTTTTTTGTAGTATTGCAAGTGATATTACTGAAAGTCTGGAGATGCTAAAAAAAAAAAAAAAAAAATATATATATATATATATATATATATATATATATACTGTATATATGCTTAAATGGCATGGTGGCTCTGTGGTTAGAACTGTCGCCTCACAGCAAGAAGGTCGCTGGTTCGAGTCAACTGGCATTTCTGTGTGGAGTTTGCATGTTCTCCTCATGTTCGCATGGGTTTTCATCGGGTACATGTGGTATAGGTGAATTGAGAAGCTAAATTGGCCATAGTGTATGTTCGTGTGTGAACCAGTTGTGTTTGTTCAGTTGTGGCTGGAAAGGCATCCTCAACCTAAAACATATACTGGAATTGTTGGCGGTTCATTCCTCTGTGGCGACCCCTGATAAATAAGAGACTACTGTATGCTGAAGGAAAATGAATGAATGAATATATGCTTAAATTACAAAACATTTCCAAAACATATTTTAGTTATTTAGTTGTTGTTGTTGTTGTTTTCTTCATTATTAAAAGTTATTGCTTAATAGGAAGTTAATATTTTTTACCTTTTGTAAGGTTGCCATGACCACATTTCAACGGCAGTGTTTTAATTTAACCAGTCTGATAAAAAAAATAACTTAATAAATAACATAACCTGCGAAGAATGCTCAGTATTAGCAAAATGTAATCTCACAGCACACAGCTTCACCCAACATAGTGAAAAATCTAGATGATGATAGAAAACTAAGCATAAAGAGTGTTAAGACTGAAGCTAAATATTTTGAAGTCAATGAATAATACTAAAAATCACTTCAGTTTACATATAATTAAAATAGATTTGACATTTTCTATTTACATTTTCACAGCATAAGCATTTGCCAGTGACCGTACTTCGAACTTGCATCTGGCGTGAAGACTAGCCAAAGCAAACTGAAGCAGTTCATTTATTTTTGCCAAGTTTTCGGCCTTCTCCAAGCCAAAAAAGCAAAGTCTGTTCATATTGCCAAGCAAACTTCCCTGTCCTTCCATTTATATCCCAATTAACCAAAATAGCGAGTGTTATATTTAATAGTCACACTATATATAAACATAGGATTTCTAATATCACAGTCTATTTCCATATAAGTCTACAGGGGATCTAAACTTCAAGTTAAAAAAAAAAAGGCAAGGAACACATTTAATAATTTATACCATAAACTTTTTTTTCTGGATTGCTTTTATTTGCTGATATATTGGTTTGGCTTGTTGTCACAGTGTACTTTCTGCTCAATATTTGTGTGCTAAATAAAGAGCTCTGTTTCTTATAAGCAGCAAATGAGATCCAGCTTTAGCATAAAAATATATGGTATTGTCCTGTCTGGTTACATTAACTAGTTACAGTGATGAGAATTAACAGGCAAAACGTTGCATAAAGTGGATTTTCCACACAATTCTTATTCCCTTTTTCTGTCAGTACAGTTTCAGTTTATTTTTAAATATATTTATTATATTGCAATTGGAAATAGGCTATTGCAGTTTTCAGTTTATTCCTTAAAGTTCTTAGTATATATTATTGCAAAATCTTTCGATTTCTGAGCGCATTTGGAAGAAATACTCGTCATTATAAGAGAAAGATAAAAAAGTTGTTTCTTTTTGACATTTCTGATTTTATCTCACAATTCTAAGTATGCATTTTTTTTCTCACAGTTTAAACATACACTCACTGGCCACTTTATTAGGTACACTTTACTAGTACCGGGTTAGACCCCTTTTTGCCTTCAGAACTGCATTAATCCTATGTAGCATAGATTCAAGAAGGTACTGGAAAATTCCTCAGAGATTTTGGGTCATATTGACAGGATAGCATCACGCAGTTGCTGCAGATTTGTTGGCTTCACATCCATGATGCGAATCTCCAGTTCCACCACATCCCAAAGGTGCTCTAAACAATCAGTTAAAAAAAATGTCAGACATGCGCCTCAAAAAAATTTCAAAGCAGGAGGTGGACCCTGAAATGAAAAAGGTTGTGAACCCCTGGTCTAATATGTAGACTCTCAATATATAGATGCTCAAATACAGCTGTACATTATGTCCCATACACATTATTTTTCTTGACTCTTTTTTGTAATAAAAATGATGCATTTATAATAGGGATGCCCAAGGAGGGTAAAATCTAATTGTGATTTTTCTGAAATTGTGATTTTGATTCCATTTGCAATTTTAATTTAGTAAACATGTCAATATTCTCAATGGTGTGTAACACACACTTTAAACGAAGACAAAACAGCATGCTTTAACAGTAAATATATAAATAAATATTATTTCTATATAAATATAGCCCATATATAGACAGTTTTATACAATATTCAAAACTGTTCTACCATGGTTTTAGATGCCTCATGGGCAAACCCAACCAGATTCAGTATAGGCATCGCAATTAAATGGATGAACAAAAATCCCATATAGGTTGCTTATGTGGGTCACAAGTAGATGTCTGGAATTTCCACATGGACAAAGCCAGGTGGGCCCCACATGGGCCATCCCAGGTGGGCAACACATGGGCCATCCCAGGTGGGCCCCACATGGGCAAACCCAGGTGGACCCCACATGGGCCATCCCAGGTGGGCCCCACATGGGCCATCCCAGGTGGGTCCCACATGGGCCATCCCAGGTGAGCCCCACATGGGCCATCCCAGGAGGGCCCCACATGGGCCATCCCAGGTGGGCCACACATGGGCCATCCCAGGTGGGCCCCACATGGGCAAACCCAGGTGGACCCCACATGGGCCATCCCAGGTGGGCCCCACATGGGCCAACCCAGGTGGCCCCACATGGGCCATCCCAGGTGGGTCCCACATGGGCCATCCCAGGTGAGCCCCACATGGGCCATCCCAGGAGGGCCCCACATGGGGCCCCACATAACCAAAAGAAATGTTTTGCTAATAAATAAAGGTTTAAAATAAAAATTTTCTCTAGACAGTTTAAGAAAAAATGTCAGACGTGGGCCTTCAAAAAAATTTCGAAGGAGGTGGGACAGATCAATGCTTTCATGTTGTTGATGCCAAATTCTGACCATACTATCTGAATGTTGCTCCTCAGACCAGGCAACATTTTTCCAATCTTCTATTATCCAATTTTGGTGAGCCAGTGTGAATTGTAGCCTCAGTTTCCTATTCTTAGCTGACAGGAGTGGCTCCCGGTGTGATCTTCTGCTTATGTAGCCCATCCGCCTCAAGGTCCAACGTGTTTAGAGATGCTTTTCTGCATACCTCGGTTGTAACAAGAGGTTATTTGAGTTACTGTTGCCTTTCTATCAGCTCGAACCAGTCTGGCCATTCTCCTCTGACCTCTGGCATCGACAAGGCATTAGCGCCCACAGAACATTTGTACCCAAAAGAACTGGTGCTCACTGTATAATTTCTCTTTATCAGACCATTCTCTGTAAACCCTAGAGATGGTTGTGCATGAAAATCCCAGTAGATCAGCAGTTTCTGAAATGTTCCTGACCATGTCTACATGTCAAAATGCATTGAGTTGCTGCCATATAATTGGCTGATTACAAATTTGCATTAATGAGCAGTTGGTGTGTACCTAATAAAGTTGCCGGTGAGTGTATAAAACCATACAAATAAGATATTAGTAAATGTAAACACTTTTTTTGTAACATTTAGAGAGAAATTTGCAATTCTAAAAAAAAAGTTAATTAATTAAATGTTTCTTGAATTTTTTCAAGCTACAATTCCAAAATTGATTTTTTTTCAGTTTGTTTTAAAGTAAAATGAAATCAAAACTAGCCATATGATTTTGTAGCTCACATTGGTAGTTTTGTGGTTACAATTAATCTGTGAAAGTCATAAAAAAATCTAATAAAATGTTTGCCCTTGCGGTGGCTCAGTGGCTAGCACTGGTTCCTGGCCGGACCAGTTGGCATTTCTGTGTGGAGTTTGCATGTTCTCCCTGTGTCCACGTGTCCTTCGGGTGCTCCGGTTTCCCCCACAGTCCAAAGACATGCGCTATTGGTGAATTGAATCAACTAAGGTGGCCTTAGTGTATAAGTGTGTGTGTAGTGAGTGTGTATTGGTGTTTCCCAGTACTGGGTTGCAGCTGGAAGGCCATCCGCTGTGTAAAAAATATGCTGGAATAGTTGGAGGTTCATTCCGCTGTGATGTTCTCTGAAATAGAGACTAAGCTAAAGAAAACGAATGAGTGAATGAATGTTTGTCCTTGTAATCTAAAATTTAAATCTAATAATGCACTTCCTGTTTGTTTTCAGTAAAATTCTCAGATTACGTATGTCTGAGGTATTGGGTGTGGTTAATATACTTGACCACGCCCCTTCAACTGTCAGTTTTGACAACAAAATGAAATGGTGAAGAGGAGGTGTCTGTTAATAACCTAATCTTTCTGAATGAAATGCCTACTCTACTACATCCAATCAGCTCGCAGTAGAAAAAAACAAGCCACACCCACTGTTTGTCATTTAAACTTCTGTTTCTTTAGGAACTACATCACAATACTGGGAAAAAAAACTATCGCAGCTTCCGGTTCATGTGGACTAATTGCAAGAAAAGTTCAGAAATGCAAGATGTCTGCTCGCAGTGTGAGAAATAAATGACCTGAAACATCTTAACTGTAAGATTTATACAGTGGCAGAAATAAGCTCCCATGGTGAAGTACTTTAATCAGTTATTTAAAATTTCACATGAGTAATTTATAGTTTGGTTCTGTCCCAGTGACAGCTTTGTACCCTTTACATTTCCTGAGAGACCATTCCTATTTTATTTTCACCAAATATGCACTCATTCAACGTATTTATGTAAAAGTTTCACTAGAGGGCCATTATTTGCATCCAAATGGGTTTACATGAAAACCCCAGAGCCAGTGAAGTTAAAATTTATCATTCTTCAAGCTTAGCGGGGGGTTTCACCGGTCTGCAGGTAACAGACTCCAAGATGCCATTGAGTTATTGTTCCCTCTCCTCTAGTGCGACCCGAGCTTTGAGTCATCATTTCCTGGATATTTGTGTACTTCCTGTAAGCCTGAAAAAATATTTGTTGTTTGTGCATTTACTGAACCGTTCCCTCCGTCCCCAGTAAAATAATCAAAAGCACGTGTGAAGCGAGATCAAAATACTCCTGCGGGAAGATCGACGCCCCCTGTGTGTTTTCGTTTTACTGCTCTATTTTTAGCTAAAGCTCTACTGCAATTCTAAAGGATCTAATTTAAAGGAGGTAAAAGTGTTCATTCATCAAGGACTGGGTGCGTCCGGCTGGATGGCAGTTCCACAGGAGATGTAGGTCATGGAGCAGCATATTACTGGCCGTATGTTTACACAGGAAAGATCTCGGAAGCCAGACGTCTGAAAATAGGCTGGTGTTCAGATCAGGACGTAAACGCTTCTGGAAGGTTAATAGGTCTGCAAGATGTTACATGTCTAACCTCTAGTTACTGAGCTTCTAAATACAACCACACTGACCTCGGATCCAATGGTCTTCATTGAGGTCCTTAATTGGTTTACTGTGTGACTGTAATCTCATGTTATCCTCTAAAGCAGCGTCACTGCTGGGTAGAGGAGCTCAGTGCGAAACCACAGGTCACCATCAGGGTCAGCTTTTGAAAAGTCTGCTTGAATTCATAATGTACAGTGTTTGTTTTGCTATCTCTCATTGTTATTCATAAGGTGAAGAATTCATCTTTGTTTTGGTAATCTTACATGAAAGTCTGATCATTTGCTTCAGCATTTGGAATGGCGGTTGTTCTGTTGACGTCAACTTGAGGGCTTCCTTAGCAACTGCATATTAATACCATCTCTTACTGTTAGTTTGCTATTAGGGAATGATGCACTAAAGAAAGCCCTGTCTTAACATCTTTCTCAGTATTACATTTCAGTTGAAAGTGTATCAGCATACTGAAATAAAAGCATCAGTAATTGACTTTAAAATATATTGCTATTGATGATTCCATTAAGAACTTTTACCATCCATGGAACCTTTTCATTCCACAAATTGTTCTGTATAGTGCAATCCGTTTTTTGGAAGCCCCTATTATGGGTTTCTGAAAATGACCTTCCATGCAGTGTGTAACACATCACTAAGTGAATGAAAAAATCCAGCTGAGGATTAAATCTGAAAGTGCACCGTGTTTAAAACTATTGATTCTATAACAACTCTACTATAACTAAGTCGAATACATTAATCGTGTTGGGTTCGGATCTTTTGACTGAACGCGTCGACGTCGATGCGGTACATCACCAAATATAAAGTGCCGGATCCGGTAAAACGTGAACACGCCTTTGCCTTCAGACACGAAGTGCAGGGGAGCACGGCACTGATCATAAAGTGAAGATGATCACTGACAGATGGAGATTCGGCTTCGGGGAATAAAGGGTTAAAGTTTGTTTTCATAACAATACCACTATATAGCCAACCTAGTGCTGTGTTTGTTCCTGTCATTTTTCTGATTTTTGTTAAAATAACCTATGCCGCAACGTGGGATTCGTTGGCTGTTTGTTATTAACTTCCTAGGGCTTAGTGGCCACATACGTGGACAGCACATTTTAGCTCTTATGTCTTGTTTTATATTTTGTTAAAGACATACAGTGTCATCCTGCAACTGTTTTGCACCATATGAAATGTCCCAAACACTATTTTAACTGTCCAAAATGGGCAAAAAAAAAATTGTTTTTACTGATAGTCAAAACATGTTCAAAAAATATGTGTGTATGTGTTAGTAATGCATTAAAAAACAGTCAGGAAAAAAAACTGCTGTGTTCAAGGCAGAAATAAAGAGTTTTTCATTCTATTACACAAAGGTGACTTTATTGTGTTTTATGGAAATTCGAACCACTAATCTGCATAGTAGACATAATTTTTCACTAAAAGTACATCATATCAAAAGATGATGCTTAGGTTTTATTCTAATTAGGTTCCAATAAGCCCAAACAGCAAAGAGAAATAAAAAATGCATGTAAAAAAAACTGCTTGGGCTTAAGAGGAGCAGCAGAGACTATTATGTATGGGACTTTGTCAGACTTTGACAGGGACTTTGTCAGTACTGTACCTGTTACAGTTTATATGGACCAGTTTCTTCTTTCTCAGGATCATAAAATATTAGTGTAATTAAAATTGTTGCCTAGTTTTCTCTAGTTTGCAAAATGTGTATTTAATTGTGTGCTGTAAGTTGTAATCGCCCCGCGCAGCTTGTAATCACTTATCTATTATAGATCAGTGCTTGTACTGTATCTCTCAGGTTAAATCTCTATGGGGCTATACACATATTGCGTCCAAAACAGCATTGAAAGCGCAACGAGTGCTTCTTACTTAACTGATTTAAATGCGTTTTTGAACTCGTGATCCTCTGCCATTTGCCTTTGCCATGGCAACCATCAGCTGTTCCTACACACACTCGGCGCGGTCAATTTATTAAATAGTTCAACTTTTACCACTGTGTGGATTAATGCTGAATGTGTTTTGTTGTTATTACTTGGGGTTCGCATTAAGAGTAGAGTAATATACTGGTGTTTAACTGCATTGCTTTATTGCATTCCTGCATTGGGCTCTCACACTCTCTGCTCCTTCATAGCCATAGTGGGCGTTTCTCTCTGTTTAGCGATGAACCCTGTTGACCAATCACAACAGACTGGGTCATTTGACCAATCACAGCAGATTAGCCTCACACAAAGGAGGGGTTTGAGAACAAATGAATCGCTGAACTAATCATATGGGAGTCGTTGAGATAATCAGGTAAAAATAAATGCATATTATAAGACACGGAAAGTGTTTTTTGACTTTGCATACATATCAGCCTGTTGTTGGAGACCCCCAAAATCAAAATGTGACATTTTATAATGCATAATAGTTTGACAAACTATGAAAACTTAAAGGCTCTTTGGGCACCAAAAATGTTCTTCTGTTTCATTCTTCATGTTGCATTGCTATTTCCATCTGGTTTTGCCTTGCATTTTTAGTCATATGATCACAAATGTTAAATGTTAAGATGCATTACTGTTTACACCTGGCTTTAACTTGTTTTCAATTATTCGATTGCATGTGGTCAGCTGAGATATATTCCTGTTCCCACCTGGTATTAACATCAACATTTTCAGTGATTCAATTGCAGGTATTATCATGATTGAGGATGCATTACTGTTTCTACTTGCCATTAAACTTGTATTTTCAGCAAGCATGTTTATCACACCAATACACTGATAACTCAGTTTCAGCCTGGTACTGTATTAGCATGCATTCAATTGCAAAAGCTACAGTTTTGATTATAATATCTGATATTTGATACAGTTCTGTGAAGTTTGAATAGCTTATTTTGGTGCACTTTCTCTCTAATAAATATCACTTAGGACAATAAGTTGAGATTAGTTTTTGTTGTTGTTGTTTGTTAATTTATTATTATTATTATTATTATTATTATTATTATTATTATTATTATTATTATTATTATTATTATATATATTTTTAGAATTATTATTGGTGGTGGTGGTGATGGTGGTGGTGGTAGTAGTTATATTAGTAGTTGTAATAGTAGTAGTATTTTTATTTATTTTTATTTTATTTTTTTATTTTTATTTTTTTTTATTAGCATGCATTTAATTGCAAAGGCTACATTTTTATCTTAATATATGTTTTGATACAGTTCTGTGAAGTTTGAATCACTTGTTTTGGTGCACTTTCTCAATTGTCTAATAACAATCACTTACGACAATATGTTAAGATTCATTTTTGTTGTTTTCTGTTAATTTATTATTAGTAGTAGTAGTAGTATTTGTATTTTATTTTATTTTATTTTATTTAAATAAAAATTCAATTAAACTTATGATAATTTACACAATGAAAACATTTAGATCAAATTTGTTTTTCATTACAATATTCAATGTGTTTCAATGTGTTAAAATATAGGCTGAATTGAGCCCTGAATTTGGAATTGTTCACTTGTGATCAGACTGATGCAATAAGCATTATAATGCCATGTATAAACAGGTCTGACTTTGCTTCTGTTAAGAGGCTGAATATGTCATAGCTTAAATATTTT
The DNA here is from genome assembly GCA_903798195.1 of Danio kyathit. Taxonomy (NCBI): domain Eukaryota; kingdom Metazoa; phylum Chordata; class Actinopteri; order Cypriniformes; family Danionidae; genus Danio; species Danio kyathit. Next base: position 33,806,366 of record LR812532.1, read on the forward strand.
CCATCAACAGCTTTATAGCACTCATTGTGTCTCAACTTTTAGTCACAAATTGTTTCACTAACAGCTTTATGTTGCTGACTATGACACTTTGCATAATCAAATATGCAGGGAGCACATTCAAGTTTCTAACATTGCCAAGTGTGACGTCAATGACAACATTCAGCATTGTTTGTGTGACTGAAAACTGGACCAAAAAAAAATTGAATTCTATAAACCTATTATAAACAGCATTGCTAGTGCTTAAAGGATTGCCAGACGTTTTTGTATATGTTTGCTTGTTATATTTGTTTACAGGCTGCAGCTCACAGCTAACTTTTTACACACATTTTCCCCTTCTTTTGTGTTGCAATAGAAAGAAAAAAAGATATAAGTTTGTCATTCAATCATAACTTGTGCTATTGTTAAATTCAGCTGCATCTGATGGAAAATGTGATGTGTTTTGTGTTTGTTTTGAGATCCATGAACAATCTTATGAGGGCCAATCGTCAGCCGAAAGCAAAAGACATGACGTGGCCTTTTCCACATATAATGAGGGGTTCCCTGTCTACAAAAACAGTTCTCCGGCATGTATGTTTTTCTCATTTGGGAAACAAAGACCTTGGTAGCTGGGCTCTGACTCATCTCGACTTGATTTGCTGATTTCGGTTTCCCTTGAGAGTACTGGAGAGAACAGGGAAGAACCAGATAAAACTGGTTTTCAACTGTTTTGCTACTGCGAAAAGGGATTGGAGGGAGTGCAGTATATGAACTATACCAAAAGTAATGATACCCTTTATGATTTGGACATATATGACATTATATATATATATATATATATATATATATTTATATATATATATATATATATATATATATATATATATATATATATATATATATATATATATATATATATATATAAATAAAAAAAAAAAAAAATATATATATATATATATATATATATATATATATATATATATTTTTTTTTTTTTTTTTTTTTTTTTTTTTGGAGTATTTTTAAATGCTTCCTTTGCAAATTCTTGTTATTATTGTTAGTTGTAGTAGTAATCGTAGTAGTAAAAGAATTTAAAATAAAAATATAAATTACTAGAAATTACATGATTTCTTGATTTTGTGCGAATTAGGTATTAAGAAATAATTATCTGATACTATCATTCATTTATTTATTTATTTTTATTTATTAATTAATTATTTTATTTCATTTATTTATTTATTTATTTATTTTTGTTTATTTATTGGGCTGTCACCTCACAGCAAGAAGGTCGCTGGTTCGAGCCTCGGCTGGGTCAGTTGGCGTTTCTGTGTGGAGTTTGCATGTTCTCCCTGCGATCGCGTGGGTTTACTCCGGCTGCTCCGGTTTCCCCCACAGTCCAAAGACATGCGGTACAGGTGAATTGGGTTGGCTAAATTGTCTGTAGTGAATGAGTGTGCATGGATGTTTTCCAGAGATGGGTTGCAGCTGGAAGGGCATCCACTGCGTAAAACATGTGCTGAATAAGCTGGCGGTTCATTCCACTCCATTATTTTATTGTATTTGTTCATACTTTTATTTATTTATTTACTTATTTTTATTTATTGATTAATTGATTTTTAACTTCATTCATTCATTTTCTTGTCGGCTTTGTCCCTTGCGGGGTCACCACAGCGGAATGATCCGCCAACTTATCCAGCACGATTTTACGGAGCGGATGCCCTTCCAGCCGCAACCCATCTCTGGGAACTTCCACACACACATTCACACTCATACACTACGGACAATTTAGCTTACCCAATTCACCTGTACTGCATGTCTTTGGACTGTGGGGGAAACCGGAGCACCCGGAGGAAACCCACGCGAACGCAGGGAGAACATGCAAACTCCACACAGAAACACCAACTGACCCAGCCCAGCCGAGGTTCGAACCTGCGACCCAGCGACGTTCTTGCTGTGAGGCAACAGCACTACCTACTGCGCCACTGCGTTGCCCTGATTTTTAACTTATTTATTTTATTTAATTAATTAATTTATTTTATTTATTCATTTTTATTTATTTATTTATATTTATTTATGTATGTATGTATTTGTTTATTTATTTATCTATTTATTTTTAACTTATTTATTTATTTATTTATTTTTATTTATTTATTTACTTATTTATTTTTATTCATTTATTTATTTATTTTTATTTATTTATTTTATTTTTATTTATATATTCATTTACTTATTTATTTTTATTTATTTTTATTTATTTGTTTGTTATATTTATTTAAGTATTTATTTGTTTATTTATTTGTTCATTTACTTATTTATTTATTTATTTTTATTTGTTTGTTTGTTATATTTATTTATGTATTTATTTATTTGTTTGTTTATTTATTTATTTATTTATTTATTTATTTATTTATTTATTTTTATTTGTTTGTTATATTTTTTGTATTTATTTGTTTTTTTTTATTTACTTATTTATTTTTTTTATTAATATTATTATTATTATTATTATTTTATTGTGCTCATTACGCCTCATTAATTCATTATGAGTTGTATAGACTGGGTATGATAACAAACAAAAAATAAAGAAGAAGAAAAAATATAATGCAGTCTAAATCAGAATTATTAGCCCTCCTTTGATTTTTTTTTCTTTCTTTTGAAAATATTTCTTAAATGATGTTTAACCGAGCAAAGACATTTTCACAGTATGTCTGATAATATTTTTTCTTCTGGAGAAAACAGTTTTGAATTTTTTATAAACCATTTTAAAGTCAAAATTAGTAGCCCCTTTAAGCTATATATATATTTTTTTGATAATCTACAGAACAAGCCATCATTATTCAATAACTTGCCTAATTACCCTAACCTGCCTAGCTAACCTAATTAACATAGGTAAGCCTTTAAATGTCACTTTAAGCTGTAAATGTCTTGAAAAATACCTAGTAAAATATTATTTACTGTCATCATGGCAAAGATAAAAGAATTCAGTTATTAGAAATGAGTTATTAAAGCTATTATGTGTAGAAATGTGTTGAAAAGATCTACTCATCGTTAAACAAAAATTGGGGGGAAAAAAACAGGGGGGCTAATAATTCTGACTTCAACTGTATTAAAAAAACAGTTCTTCCATGTTGACAAACAACTTTGTTTCCGTAGCTTTTTCTCTAATTTTAAACATCATTAAATGGGATGGGCGAAGTTAATGTAGGAAAGTGACTCATAGGCAGAAGTGCAAAATAGGTTTAAGATTGACCAAATTTAGAAATTGTACGCCTCACCTGTTTATTTAGCCGGATTCTCTGGGAGCCTGGCCCAGGATGCCCATTAAATGGAGCATTGTGAGTGGCCGAAGTGACAAAATGAATGAATTTGCTGTACCAGCCTCCCACTGAAAACACATCATGCAAAAAGGCCTCAAATATCTCCATCTGCAGAAGTATGACATAATGTTTTACTTTTAGTCGTCTGTGGTCATGTGGGTGGGGACAGTGATGGCATGACATCTTGAGTGGCCAATAATCTTTGTTCATCTTTGCCAGATCAGCAAATGAGAGCAGTCAAAATTCAGAACTTCTGTCCCCAAGACCAAGTTTGGCTGTGGTTTTGATAGAGGAAGCTGAGCTGAGGGTGGAGTGGCCTGTTTGAGTCGCATTGAACGACATGTGCTTTTCATAAAAGGGAAGTGAGCTCATACAAAGCAGTTATATCTGTAGGTAATGAGGGAGGTTTTTAGTAACTAGCTAAATGCAATTTGTTTCTAAAAAAAACACCAATATGCACTATAAAAGTTGCATTCCTCATTGTGTTGTGCATCATGTTTCTAGAAGTAGTAATGCTGTTGATATTGAAAACGAAGAATATGTCAGGTTTTGGGGAAAAATTATATTTGATACAATATCAAATAATAGATTATTATTATTAGTAGTAGTAGTAGTAGTAGTAGCAGTAGTAGTATTAATAATAATAACAATTACAATAATAATAATATGACTTGTATACGTTGATAAAATGTTAATAACAATAATGTTAATAACAATAGCATATTATTTATTTCTTATTTGTTTCTTTTCTTTTCTTATGTTGTCAGTTTAGAAAATATTTTTTTTGTTAAATATTTAAAAACTTTTCACATTTACAACTTTAAATATCTTCTATAGCTATTTGTTTGTGTGTTTGCAATATTTTTTTTGTTTATTTGTTGTATACTAGGATTTTGAAACAAAAAAGTAACCCACAACAGCAACAACAACAATAATAATAATAGTAGTAGTAATAATAATAATAGTATACTATAATAATAATAATAATAATTATTATTATTATTATTATTATTATTATTATTATTATTATTATTATTATTATTAATAATAATAATAATAATAATAATATTCTTAATATTATTATTATCATCATCATCAACATAATAATAATAATAATAATAATAATAATAATAATAATAATAATAATAATAATAAATAACAATAACGATATATCGTTATTATTATCATCATCATCAACATAATAATACTACTACTACTACTAATAATAATAATAATAATAATAATAATAATAATAATAAAATAACAATAGCAATACTATATTATTATTATTATTATTATTATTATTATTATTATTATTATTATTATTATTATTATTATTATTATTCTGTTGTTGTTCTCATTTTAGTTAGAGTGCAACAAAATAAACTTGCATTTCTACAAACCACTTAATTGCATACTTCTACAAGCCACTAAAATGCATTAGACCAGAGTTCCATCGCACATTGGGATCGTGTTGTGCACTTGCACACTTGGCATGAAGCATTGGTAAAAGCACATGGTGAAAACGTGTGAAATTTGCATGTCCGTCCTCTCGAAACACAGCTACTGCGTCATCAGAGCAACCGCTTCCTGCTGCACTTCCCCGTCTGTGTTTACACTCGCTTTCTGTCTCCATGCCTACAGAGATTACAAAGTAAAGAGTCATTTAGGAAACTCTTATTCTTGTTCATCTGCCCTATCCAGCTCTGCTGAAAGCTGACCTGAATTTTTGCCGCTTTCAAAGAAACCAGAGCATGCAGTGCTTCACAGACTTTGGACTTGTTTAATTGACAGATGCCTGTTGTCTGCTTTAGGATAATAGAGGCATCTTTATTGCTGTCTAACATTCTTCCTAAACTAAAGGCTTACATGATTGTTGATAGAAAAGTGGAAATCTTGTCAGGGCAGCACACTTCAAAGACACTCTATTTAGTTATACTTTTGATGTTCTGAAATTGTTGTTTAACATGTTTAAACGTAACATATCAATGATTGAGAAGGATAAAACAATCATTTGCATATTTCTTTTACGCTTTTACTTCAATGACACAGTCCATAAATAATGTTTAATTGATTTCACATTTATTTATGTTTTTGATTGCTTTAACATTTATTTTGAATTTATTTAAAAAAATGAATGCAACAATGCAAAAATTACAGGATTTTGGGTTGTTTTGTTTTGTTTTGTTTTGTTTTGTTTTGTTTTGTTTTTTGTTTTGTTTTGTTTTGTTTGTTTTGTTTTGTTTTGTTTGTTTTGTTTGTTTTGTTTGTTTTGTTTTGTTTTGTGTGTTTGTTTTGTTTTGTTTTGTTTTGGGGCAACCCAGTGGCGCAGTAGGTAGTGCTGTTGCCTCACAGCAAGAACGTCGCTGAGTCGCAGGTTCGAACCTCGGCTGGGCTGGGTCAGTTGGCGTTTCTGTGTGGAGTTTGCATGTTCTCCCTGGGTTCGCGTGGGTTTCCTCCGGGTGCTCCGGTTTCCCCCACATTCCAAAGACATGCAGTACAGGTGAATTGGGTAAGCTAAATTGTCCATAGTGTATGAGTGTGAATGTGTGTGTGGAAGTTCCCAGAGATGGGTTGCGGCTGGAAGGGCATCCGCTGCGTAAAATCGTGCTGGATAAGTTGGCGGTTCATTCCGCTGTGGCGACCCCGCAAGGGACAAAGCCGACAAGAAAATGAATGAATGAATGAATGTTTTGTTTTGTTTTGTTTTGTTTTGTTTTGTTTTGTTAGCAAAATACACAGTTTTTGCAATCAAATTTTAGACATTTTTGTCTGATTTTTAATTATTGTGCATACCCCCCCCCCCCCCCAATCAACTTGGAAAGTTTTTTCTGTTCACCTGCAGTGTCTTGTCTTAAATCAGGTATGTTTTTTGACTTGCGCATATGCTTATGCTTTTTTGTTTATAGTCAGGTAAATTGTACAACCCTGTTTTGCATTCCATCAACATTTCAAAAAGAGCTTAAACATAAACCTGCCAATAGACAAAGTGTTTGAAAGTGTTTGAATGTGGACAAAAGAGATTCAAAAACAACATGAGGGTTTCTATAGCAACTGCATATTAATACCATCTCAAACCATTGGTTTGCTATGAGGGAATGATGCACAAAAGAAAGCTTTTACTCAATATTCTGTTTCATTTGAAAGTGCATCAACATACTAAAAAAAGTCTCAGGAACTTCTGGTTCACGCAGACTTTAATGTCAGGAATAAAAAGGTCCTAAGCCAAATTTTTCTGCTCGTTGTCTGGACCCCTATTCAGGTTTTAGGACAGCCATAAACACTTGTGTGATGTGGAGTTCAGCTATGGCCTTGTGACAGGCTAATAGTAGACAGCTTTTCTCCTGCGCTATACGCAACACAGTGACGCCACAGGTTCACATTAGTTAGGATGTTTATAGTCAGGGTTGTTTGTGTTGTCCACCCACATCATATGCCGTATAGTTATAAATTAGTGCATGACAAGCTCTGAGTTTAGAAATCTTGGATCTGTTTATCTAAAGCATCCTCTGGACTTTGTTAAAGTGACATTAGAAACGTTTGTTTGGTTGACTAAGGTCTTAAATCATACCTCACTTTTTGTTTGGTGAGGCTTTTTACCAGAAATGACTATACGTGAAGTACGTGGGCTATTGTACGATTATCCCTCCACCCCCCCAAAAAATAATAATAATTTAACAAAAGCAGAATCAGTCATCATTTAGTCTACTCACTCTCAAAGCTGTTGAAATGCAAGGATATTAAAGAGATGTGTACTTTACTTTTAGTTTTATAATCAGCAGTCCTGTGTTTGTATTTATTCATTTGATTGCTAGTTTGATTATTTTAGTTTGTCGCCAAGGACGTTTCTCACGTATCATTCAAAATTAACTTAGTGTAAATAAAACACTAAATAAAATAGAAATTAATAAAAAAAAGTATATAGACAACAACAACAAAATAATACTAACAAAAACACACAACTCTGTTTCTGATTTTCATTTAACTGAAGGTAAAATGCCTAAAAGTGAAACTGAAAAAGCATAAATAAATAAAAATAATAATAAATCAGAAAGAAAAAAAGTACTGTTTTGAAAATAAAAACATTATGAGGGAAGTGCTGTGAAAGAATAATATTGACAACATTTATGATTTGTTTCTTTTTGGAGTTTGACAGATCAGACCACAAACATGAGAAAATGCTGACAAAATCTTTTTTTTTTTTTTTTGCATCCAAAAATGAAAGAGACATTATGTCCACTTTTTCTTTCAGGAAAGTACCCCGGTTTTCCTGTAAATGGTTAACATTTCCTCAGATGCACATGATGTGGTATATTCGTAGTTCTGTCACATTACAGTCATATTTTTGCATGGTCAAAAAGCCCAGTCATGTTACTTTGCAGAACTGATTGACCCTGAACTGTTTACACACAAGGTGCTAAATCCTGAACATTAATGACTAGAGGAAATCAACCAAGCGAGAGCGTCACATTTCCTCACATGAGGAGAAATCACAGTAATGCATATGCCATCTAATAACAACCTCCTATTTACCTGAGTCAGATCACCTAAAAATAAGTCATCATTCATTGACCCTCCATGTGTTTCCAACTTGTTTGAGCTTGTTCCGTTAAAAATAAAATAAGATGTTTTGAAGAATGTTGAAAATAGGTGGCCGTTAACTTCCATAGAATTGATTTTCTATGATGAATTTCAAATGCTACCAAGTTCCAATAATCTAAAAATAAATAAATAAAGTTTATTTATAAACTAATTTTGAGAGGATCACATACTTATGATTGACCACATCTGGTTTTGCATTAAATATCATATGATTTACCAATCAGACATCCAACCCTAGTCCTCCTCCTTATTCCTAGATTAATCCAGGACAGGGCAGCACTGTGGCTCAGTGATTAGCACTGTTGCCTCACAACAAGAAGGTCGCTGGTTTGTGTCCTGGCTGGGCCAGTTGGCGTTTCTGTGTGGAGTTTACATGTTCTCACCGTGTTGGCGTGGGTTTCTACCGGGTATTCTGGTTTCCTCCCACAGTCCAAAGACATGCAGTATAAGTAAACTGAATAAACCAAATTGGCACATTATATGATTGTTTTCGTACTGGGCATTCACCGCATAAACATATGCCGGTATAGTTGGCAGTTCATTCTCCCATGGCAACCCCTAATAATCAAGGAATAGGCACGTATTATAGACCTACCTGAGCTCAAACTCCCCTCTCTCCCGATGAAACTGGAGAAAGCCCCAGGCTCGAGGATCTTCTAAGGCAGGGATTTCAAACTCAATTCCTGGAGGGCCGCAGCCCTGCACAGTTTAGTTCCAACCCTAACTAAACACACCTGATCAAACTAATTGAGTCCTTCAGGCTTGTTTGAAACCTACCAGTAAGTGTGTTGAAGCAGGGTTGGAACTAAACTGTACAGGGCTGCGGCCCTCCAGGAATTGAGTTTGACATCCATGTTCTAAGGGATCTCTCCCAGGACAGCACGCCAAACACGCTTTATTATCAATCATCAGCTAACTGTGAACTCTTGAAACATATAATATGTCTTATGGTCTACTCTAACTAGAACATTTACTTGTTACTGTATGATTGTTTTGTTTTTGTTTGTTTTTTTGTTTGTTTGTTTGTTTGTTTGTTTGTTTGTTTGTTTGTTTGTTTGTTTGTTTCTTATGATATATTTGGTAACAGATCTAAGTTTTGTATCTGTTTTAATGTGAAACATTTTGTGCTACCATTTAGGAAGAAATATTATATCTCATGAGGATTTATATAATTACTCTTTACGGACATTTTTGGTACATTAAATATGAAACTGAACCACAATGTCCTCTGTGGCTCTGAGGTTGGGTATCTATGGAAACTCTTTGTACGTACATCCAACAGCAGCAGCAGAATGTTTGTACATTTTTTTCCTGCACAGATCTTGAACTCTCTAGCTGCTGTGGCAAATAAACACAAACGGGCTGCTGCTCTTGAGCTGTGGATGAAAATATGCAGATTAAGGGGCGAAAATATATAAAACGACATCTTAGTTTTCATAACAAAGGCTAATTAAAACAAAGATACTGGGTTGGAATTTTTCACATTTTCTAGGTTGTTAAATATACCGTATACACATTATAATACTTAAACGAGGAAAAAGTCTGCCATGGTATGTCTGCTTGAAGAAACTCCTCCAGACTCTGTTCATTAATAGTTAATCTTTGTTCTCACACATTTAGTCCACAGACATATTTGCTCTTGTTGTCATGTCTCTCTTGGCTGACAAATGGATGTCTTTGCTCTTTCAAGGACATGATATCCTCACCCTCTATTTGCAGTTTGCAGACTTGTTAATGTTACATAGCTGTCGTGACAATGTGTAACGGGCCATTTCCGTTTTTCAACAGACTGAAATGAAATGTGCCAGCTGTGTGCCAGCCAGTGTCTGATGTTTTAGACTTTGAAACTGGTCAGTTATAATTTAAAATTATAATGCACTTAAAGGTGGACAGGGGTCACTTTGCCAGGTGTCCTTTTGAAAGACTTCTAATATGCTGATTTAATGCTCAAAACATTTCTCATTTAAAAAAAAATTATTCATTAAATTGCCTTTTTGTAACATCGTCACTGTTACATGTGATTATCTGAATATATCCTTGAAGAATGGTTTTATTTATTTATTTATTAATTAAGTTAGTTATTTGTTAAGTTATTTATTTATGTTTATTTATTATTTATTTATTTAAGTTGATTTATTTATTTAAGTTATTTATTATTTAGGTGTATTTATTTATTTAAGTTTATTTAAGTTTTATAAAAACATCTGATATGATGCTGAGCTATAATTATGTAAGAAACATTTATCAAAAATTCTGAAAACGGTAAATAAAAAATATAATAAATTGCCTTTTTGTAACATCTTTATTGTCACTTTTATTTATCTGAATACATATTTGAAGAAGTAAGTTTATTTATTTATTTATTTATAAATGCTCAACACTTTTGAACTTCTTGATAGGTTTTAGAACTTTTAGAGGTTAAAGTCGTCTGACAAAATGCTGAGCAAAAGTTACGTAAGATTTAGACTCAAAATCACCATCAGCTGCTGATCAAAGCAACTTAATACCCACACATTGCCTCTGTCTATATCTCATATTGCTAGGGGAGTTTCCACAGTATTGTGAATTTATTCTGACATGATATGGTGAAGTAATTAATTCCTCCAAAACTAACCAGTCAGTAGAAACAGGAAGTGCTGCACACAAGGAGACAGCATTGTCTCACAATACAGTGGGTTGCCTGGGTATTCATTACGCCTCTCTCTGTGTGTGTGTGTATACATACATCATAGGTCAGTGTTGTTATTGGTTGCATGGTAACTTATCAGCATCTCGTTTTGCAAGTGTTGTGACTCAGAGTGCTTCACATCAGATAAATCTGAGCTTTGATGAAACATTGAAAATCAGCACGATGAAATAGTGAAAATACGAACACTATTGTGTTAAGGTTCGAGCCCCGGGTGGATCAATTGGTATTTCTGTGTGGAGTTTGCATGTTCTCCCCATGTTCGCGTGGGTTTCCTCCGAGTGCTCTGGATTCCCCCACAATCCAAAGACATGTGCTATAGGTAAATTGAATAAGCTAAATTGTCCGTAGTGTATGCGTGTGTTAAAGAGTGTGTATGGGTGTTTCTCAGTGGTGGGTTGCATCTGGAAGGTCATCCGCTGTGTAAAACATATGCTGGTTAAGTTGGCAGTTCATTCTGCTGTGGTGTCCCCAGATTAATAAAGGGACTAAGCGGAAAATAAAATAAATGAAGGAATGTATTATGTTAGAGGATTATTTTATCTTCATTTATTAACAAACAAACAAACATGCAAATAAATAAATAAATAAATCTATAAATAAATTATAAATAAATAATAAACAAATAAATAAATAAAAACATAATAAACAAATAAATAAATAAATAAATACATACATAAATAAATAAATAACAAATAAATAAATAAATAAATGAACAAATAAATAAATAAATACATAATTAATAAATAATAAACAAACAAATTCATTCATTCATTCATTCATTCATTCATTCATTCATTCATTAAATAAAATATGTTGTCTCCACTATAAAGCACTGTTTCAGTGGAATAAAAACTTTCCATGAATTAGAAAGGCATTTCTTGGCCAATTACAGTACCTATATTTGTAAGAATTCAAACTGTGCACTACTATGTTAAACAGTGTACTACTGTAAGTCTGACCTGCTTTAAATAGTCTTTTTTAAGAGCTTTAACAGATCATTTACACAGGTGGGTGAACAGATTTTGTTTGCTCTGAATAGCCTGCATATGTCTTTGAGTATTTGTGTATCACAGCGCTCACTACTCTCCTGCTCAAGAAAAAAACTAAAACAAGCCTTCTGTGACACAGATATCAGTAGGGTTAGATAAGACTTCCGGCTTGGAACGTAAGGCCATATGCCACAGGATTTGCTGAAGTTCCTCTCTACCCTTAAAGCAATTAATCATGTCAGCTCCTTGTTGTTTAGTTAAAGAGGCTGCTAGATAATTTTGAAGGAATACAGTATGTGTCAGTGCCTATTTCCTCACAGATATCACAAAAATAGATGTTCAAATGTATTGGAATAACAACAACAACCACAAATGTTTTTCAGCCAATCAGAATATTTCGAGCCTTCCACGGTGTAAGTTTTGATTGATTCATTCATTGATTCATTGACTGCTTGGTTTTGTACATGCCCGGTATTTATCAATATGAATGGAACTTAATACAGACATTTTGTTCTCAAATAAGTGTAAACAGGGTGTTCGAAAATGTCTTAAAATGTGTTCTTAAAATAAAATAAAGAACTTAAAGTCTTAAATTCACTGAAGTATGATGTTGTAGGTCTTAAATACCTTTAAACGGGTCTTAATTTTCTTTTGTCCATGTAAAGCTACCCAACAATGCCATAAAAAAAAAAAGTTTAATAAGTAAAATGTATTAACCCTTTTTACTTTGTTTTGACACAATATTTAAAGTATATGGCTAAGAAATAACTAAAGTTAAATTGTAATGGGGCTGTAAAAAACAATTCCACTGGTCATTAAAAAAATCCTTTATTGTTTTACCCTGTGAAAGTCTGAAATTCATAATGATTTAAAAAAAAAATTCTTAAAGTCTTGGATTTGATTTGGTGAAACTTACAGAAACTCTGTGTAGGAACTCTTAAACTAAAATCTAAATCTAACCCCTGACTATAATTATAACCCTTCACACATGCTCTTAAATTCCAGGTGAAATCAAAATTTGCAGTGTTAATTTTTTTAGCACACATTGTCATTTATTAGGTGAACAATTATTCTGTCCTAGTTAATCCACTGGAAAAAAAAAAAAGTTTTTTAAATCAAAAGTCTGACCATTTATTTCAGCGTTTGGGGTGGCAGCCCCTCTTACCATTACAGTAGTTTGCTATGAGTGAATGATGGGAAAAAGAAAGCCCCACCCCTGCTCAATATTCCATTTCAGTTGGAAGTACATCAACATACTGGAATAAAAGTCTCGACAACTTTCGGTTCACAAACACTTTAAACCTAATAATGACTCAACTTAACTCAATTACAGCAAATTTGAGAATTTGAGTGCAGTTTTGATGCTAAAAGGAAATGCAGAATAGCTGTATTATTCTAGGTGCTTTATTGTGAAATACTCTTATGCTAATTAAACGTAATCAAAGTGTGGACTAATAATGGACATTTTTGTGCAAGGAAATATGAATGTTCCCATGTTTTTACCAAAATCAACCAAGGTTCCCATATGAATGTTCCCACTCCTACTGTCCTCCCTCAAAAACCACACATAGTTGACCTGCAGATGTTATAGTGAGTAGACAAGCTAAAACCGACAGAAATATGACTCAAATGAACTACACATTTGAAAAAAACATTCCAGGTGACCTTATGCCTTTTCAAGGGAAAGACTCTTTTATAGATTTTTTTATTCAGTCCACTGCTAATTCTCCACTTGTTTTACTACAGAAACAAAGTCATCAAATGAGTCACCCAAGACAATATAACCAAAATTCCCGTAATCATAACACTGGCAGACAGAATATGAGGCTTGGAAGTTGTTTTATTTGAAGTGTTGTATAACATCTACTGTAGATCTGTACGTGACATCTGTGCACTGCATCTGTGTGTGAGTTTATGCATGAAGCGTTCTGTGTCGTGTCGTTGTAGTACTCTTTTGTTTTCATTGCACCAGATTGCAGAACGCAGACACCGCTCCTGTCTCGTCTGTCACTTTGTCATATTGTACTTTTTTTTTCCAAGCCAATACCCTTGGCTTGTTGTTTTTACCTGTCAGAATCAAACAGCAACCTGTGCCCTGAAACTAGACCTGCAGCGATTCTGCAAAAAGAAACCTGATATGTCTGTTCATGCTTCATAACCATGTGAAATTCACAAACTATGTTAAGACATCACTGTCACAGTTTAAGCTAAACTTGCATGATTTATCAAACCACATAAGCAAGCAATGGTTATTTTGTTGCCCATTTTAAGAGGTTACTGCCTTCAAATTGCACGCGCGAGTACAGGGAAATGCTGATCAGCTGAGGTCATTTGGTTGCACACAGAATGCCACATGCAGCTGAAAATAAAAATGCACTTTGATCTTATTTAGAAACATTATAGGCAGAAAATCACTTAGTTTTCTGTTAGTATGCCAATGTGGGAGAGTGAATCAGGAATGATGTCAACCACGACTGATGAAACTGAATAAAGTTACTTGTTTACAAAGAAGAAGAAGAGGATGATGATAATATTATTATTATTATTATTATTATTATTATTATTATTATTATTATTATTATTATTGTTAATAATAATAATAATAATAAAAATAAGGATAATATTAATAATGATAATGATAGTAGTAGTAGTAGTAGTAGTAGTAGTAGTAGAATTTAATTAAATTTCATTTCATTATTTCACTATTGTTGGAACAACATTAATATGAGGAAATAAGGATTTTTATTTTATTTATTTATTTATTTATTTATTTATTTATTTATTTTACCAATAATGTAACAACATCAAGATGAGGAAATAATGATGTTTTTTATTTATTTATTTGTTTATTTATTTATTTATTTACTTTTTTAACCATTATTTGAACAACATCAAAATGAGGAAATAATGATATTTATTTATTTATTTATTTATTTTACCATTATTGAAACAACATCAAGATGAGGAAATAATGATTTTTTATTTAGTTATTTGCTTATTCATTTATTTCTTTATTTCACCATTATTGTTGTTTTTCATATATGTTCATTCATTCATTCATTTTCTTGTCGGCTTTGTCCCTTGCGGGGTCGCCACAGCGGAATGAACCGCCAACTTATCCAGCACGATTTTACGCAGCGGATGCCCTTCCAGCCGCAACCCATCTCTGGGAACTTCCACACACACATTCACACTCATACACTATGGACAATTTAGCTTACCCAATTCACCTGTACTGCATGTCTTTGGACTGTGGGGGAAACCGGAGCACCCGGAGGAAACCCACGCAAACCCAGGGAGAACATGCAAACTCCACACAGAAACGCCAACTGACCCAGCCCAGCCGAGGTTCGAACCTGCGACCCAGCGACGTACTTGCTGTGAGGCAACAGCACTACCCACTGCGCCACTGGGTTGCCTTCATATATGTTGTTTTTGTTTATTTCTATGCATTGTACAAAGCTCACACATGTGCCTCTCTTTTGTTGGCTTCATCTCTCTCTTTTCCTCATAGAGGAATAAACGAATTAATTGTTAAACGTGTGTCCTTGTGTACTTTCCATCCATTCACTCTAGTAATGATCTAATATTCTAAATGTTGCGTTTATTCTCCCTAGACAACTTATTAAATTGTAACATGGAACAACATCAAGACGAGGAAATAAAGATTTTTATTTATTTATTTGTTTGCTTATTCGTTTAGTTATTTATTTATTTATTTATTTCACCATTATTTGAACAACATTTACTTTTTTTACCATTATTAGAACAACAGGAAAATGAGGAAATAATGATATTTATTTATTTATTTATTTATTTTACCATTATTGAAACAATGTCAAGATGAGAAAATAATGATTTTTTATTTATTTATTTGCTTATTCGTTTATTTATTTATTTTACCATTACTGGAACAACACCAAGATGAGAAATTTATTTATTTTATTTATTTATTTTTTCTATTATTGGAGCAACTTCAATATGAGGAAATAATGATTTTTAGTTATTTATTTGTTTATTTATTTATTTATTTATTTTACCATTATTGGAATAACATCAAGATGAGGAAATAATGAATTTTATTTATTTATTTATTTACTTATTTATTTATTTATTTATTTTACCATTACTGGAACAACACCAAGAAGAGGAATTAATTTATTTTATTTTTGTATTTATTATTATTTTATTTTTTTACTATTATTTGAGCAACTTCAATATGAGAAAATAATGATTTTTATTTATTTATTTATTTTTACTATCCTTTTAATTCATGCATACTTTAACACAGGTGCATATCCCTAAACAAAATACAACAACATTTTTGTTTTCCATTGAACTAATTCCTCCTATTCTTGGCTTTGCCACAATAGACCACCATTTTCTTTCAGCAAGAATGCACAGCAATTGTCTTCAGTAATAATAGGAGCCCATATGAGGGAGAAAGATATAAATATAACACATACATGCAGCAACTTGTTAAGCAAATGTGTCTGTTTCTCTAGTGTCTTTGTGGCCTTGAATTGCTCTGGCAATTCTGGCAGCATATGAGGACTTTCGGTTCCTCCAGACTCCATGGGGAATTATGTGTTCATGCCTGTCCTAAGAAACTGCAGGCCTGTTCTTCCCAACAGGAGTTACTGTGACGTCATCTGTCACTGAATGTTCCTTACTGTTGAGTACAGACAGGCTTGCCAAATCCTGGTCTATCCATTTAACGGTCTTACTTTAGATCCTGAGTCAGCCTGGTAAAAACCACTAAGGGAAAATCTCAAGGCTACTAGGGCTCTCACAGCCAAGTGTGGTCTATATTTAGACACAGCAAGGAAAGTTATATGTGAAATATGCTTAAATACAACATGTGATCTTTGCACACATACTGTACATGATCTGCTTGTGCATCACTGAAGTTGTGTTTAGCTTTATACGTTTGCATATGGGATGTTTTAATGTTTTGTTCAGTCTGTAGTTAACACCATGTGATATGTGATGGCTCGGAATCTTCAGAAACAGTCACAGAATATGACAGAGCTTGATTTTCAAACACTTCAAACAATTCAAACACTTACTGAATAAATAATGCAATGTCCTCTCTACCATCTCTGATGATTACTGTGGGGTTTTCTGTATATTAGCATTGTTTGAATGCTTTCACTTACTGGATTATTGGGCTCAAAACTTTTCTGGAATTTTACAGCTTAAACTAGTCTGATTGCAAACAGAGAAGTAAAATCAGGTTAACGGGTTAGAATAGATATAGAAATATCCCCCAGCCAGGGTACTAGGTGTTTGTTTTACTGTAAATTAACAATGTGATACATCCCAGACTCCCAAGATCATTCAATTGCATGGCAAAAGCAGTTATATTGAAATTGTACTAAAATCATACTAAAATGATTACAAATGCATATTACTAATGCAACAATTGACTATTGATATATTTACAACAGGATAATGACAAAATATCTTCATAGAACATATTTACTTGAAATTCTAATGATTTTTTGCGTAATGGGAAATATGTATATTTATTGACTCATATAATGTGTTTTTTGCTATTCCCAAACATTTACCCATGCAATTTAGCACAGGTTTTTATGGTCCAGGGCCACATATTTGCTATGTATAAGCATGCACAGTGTGAAATAATTTATTGAAGACAATACAGTAATACTTTATCAATAATCATTTTTATTTGATTTCATTATGATTATTTTTAAATCTTTTTCTCAGTTTACTTCTGATAGCATGATTCCCAACTAGTTTTTTTTATAAGAACAATTATTGTTTTTTAAAAAAAGTATGTATCCTGAGCTTAAATGTTGACAAAAAAAATAAATATTTGAGTTTCAATGTGTACACAATTTTGATCTAGAGAAGACCCCTTAAGTGAAACCAGGACCACAACAAATATGTGAATAGGCTATATACAGTTGAAGTCAGAATTATTAGCCCCCCCTTTGATTTTTTTTTCTTTTTTAAATATTTTCCAAATTATGTTTAACAGAGCAAGGACATTTCTGATAATATTTTTTCTTCTGGAAAAAGTCTTATTTGTTTTATTTTGGATAGAATAAAAGCAGTTTTTAATTTTTTAAACACCATTTTAAGGACAAAATTATTAGCCCCTTTAAGCTAAATATGTTTTCTATAGTCTACAGAACAAACCATCATTATACAATAACTTGCCTAATTACCCTAACCTGCCTAATTAACCTAATTAACCTAGTTAAGCCTTTAAATGTCACTTTAAGCTGTATAGAAGTGTCTTGAAAAATATCTAGTCAAATATTATTTACTGTCATCATGGCAAAGATAAAATAAATCAGTTATTAGAAATGAGTTATTAAAACTATTATGTTTAAAAATGTGTTGAAAAAATTTTCTCTGTTAAACAGAAATTGGGGAAAAAAATAAACAGGGGGGCTAATAATTCAAGGAGGCTAATAATTCTGACTTCAACTGTATGTAATTAACAGTACGTTATTATCAACCTTAAGACTACAACAACATAACACAAAAATCTTGCTTTGTAATATCAATACCAGTATCAGAAGCCAGATAACTTCTTTTTAGAGGTCTGTTAGTAAGTTCACCAATAGAACAGAATGTAAACAAAACCTACACAGAAGATAGAAATGCCTACAAATATGTTTAACTGTCAAATATCACAATATATTGTATTGTGTATATATTTAAAGTTTGTTATAGACTTTTAAATTAGTAATTCAGATGTAAATAATTATAAATAATAGCTCTGTTTTATATATTTGCTAAGAAACAGTGATGCAAATAATGAATCAGGTTTTTTTTGGGTTAATGTGTGACAGTCACTAGTCTATGTAAACATCCCATACACCCACATAGCCTTTTATAGTGAATAGGTTTCTGCTAGAGCTAGCCTGACTCACTTACTGGTGACTTCAAATTTCCCTCTCGTTCGCCCTCTTTTCACACTAGTGGTTGCCATGGTGACACTGGCTGTATGCAAATAAACAGACAGGCGAACTTGGAGAATGATGAAAATAGATTTTATCAGGCGCGGCCTGGTTGATGAGTAATTCTGGTGCAGCCGTACAGTGGTAGTTGAGGCTGCTTGAACTTCACCTCCAGCCAGGCTGAGTGAGCTTTTCCCAGCCTCACTCCCAGAGCGAAGTGGGTCAGGTCCTGGCCGCAGAGGGCATTCCTGCTAAGCACAGATGTGTTTCACAGGAGGTACGAGGCCCCTAGGATTTAACACCAAACTGTAGGTTGCCTCAGCAAGTTCTGAGAAAATGCGTGGTCAGCGCTATTACACGAACTTTACCTTTTGTGTGTAAAATGGCTTTATAAGACTTTAAATCCAAGTAAGAATGGAGCGCCCACACAGATGTGGGTTATGTAATATTAAATATAATTCCCTAATCCAATAGTAACCTGTAGTACGGCTTTGAGCGGAGTCCTTAACAGCTGAAATAATAGTCGACGGGCACCGAAGCCTCCTCCTGCGCACAGCTCCAGGCGACATGGCGCTTACACCAATATTCCAGATGTAATGAGGCCATTTGAAATAAAGTATAACTGCTTGAGTCACCTCTCCCATGAACCTTTAGGGAGAAATAGGATGGCTGGTTAGTTCCCACTGCCCTATCAAACTGATAACGAAAACAAATGAAAACATCTCCCGCTGGCAGGTACACATCTGTGCTTTCCAATAGTGTGAGATGGCTTATTTTTCAATGTCTGTTTTGACCAAACTCACAGCAGTGTTTATTTAGACCTTTTGGACACCAAGTCATTTTTTATGCAAAACTGAAATTACCCAATAAACCCTTCATGTTGAAATCAGCCTTGAGTGTATTTCAAAAATTCAAACATATGATTAAAAAGTACACATTATTACATTATTAAAAGTATCGGATGGGTATTGAATAAAAATCAGTCCCACTTTATATTAAGGTGCTTTAACTACTATGTACTTGCATCAAAATGTAAATACAATGTACTTACTGTGATCATAATGTATTGTAGAACACTTGTGGTGCTCTTGAG
Organism: Danio kyathit; assembly: GCA_903798195.1. Taxonomy (NCBI): domain Eukaryota; kingdom Metazoa; phylum Chordata; class Actinopteri; order Cypriniformes; family Danionidae; genus Danio; species Danio kyathit. The sequence goes on from LR812532.1 coordinate 33,825,965, forward strand.
GTGGGATAAGGCTAGGGTTAGGGACAGGTTTAGTGGTATGGGTAGGTTTATTAGTGGGTTAAGGTGTAAGGCAGTGTTGGGGAGGTTACTTTGGAAATGTAATAGTTTGCAGATTACAAATTACCCTATTTAAAATGTAATAAGTAGTGTACCTTTTTAATTACCTTATAAAAGTAAAGTAACTGATTACATCTGATTACTTTTTGATTACTTTTAAGTTTCTTATGGATTTTTTCAACTAAATCATTTTCAAGCATTTATAGCAAACAGGTGTGACCTTACAGTAGCTCTGTTTACTGTTAGAATTTCAAAATCTCTCATTACTTGAATTAAAATTATATTAATTTAATTTTAAAGTACGGCCACCACAAAACCAGACCTTATAACAAAAAATGTTCAGTTCAGTTATTTACTGTAAATAATATGCTGTACTACACAAAAAAAGACAAATTATAGAATATAACCGCAAAAACTAATTATCCAATAAAACCAGGTGTTACACATTTAAAATACTATAGTAATTTATAGTAAAGGGGAATATTTAGGAATGAGCATTATATTCTATATACGTACAGTTGAAGTCAGAATTACTAATACCCCTGTTTATTTTTTCTCCCAATTTCTGTTTAACAGAGAGCAGATTTTTTCAACACATTTCTAAGCATAATAGTTTTAATAACTCATTTCTAATAACTGATTTATTTCATCTTTGCCATGATGACAGTAAATAATATTTTACTAGATATTTTTCAAGACACTACAGTAGTATTCAGCTTAAAGTGATATATAAATGCTTAACTAGGTTAATTAGGTTAACTAGGCATGTTAGGGTAATTAGGCAAGTTATTGTATAATAATGGTTTGTTCTGTAGACTATCGAAAAAAAAAATATAGCTTAAAAGGGCTAATAATATTGACCTTAAAATGGCTTTTAAAAAATTGAAAACTGCTTTTATTCTGGCCGAAATAAAACAAATAAGACTTTTTTCCAGAAGAAAAAAATATTATCAGACATACTGTGAAAATTTCCTTGCTCTGTTAAACATCATTTTGGAAATATTTTTTAATAAGTATTTAAATTGGTATTATCAGAAGGAATTACCTTAGTATATTTTTAATATGATTATATTTTGGTTTGGTATATGGATTTTTGTTTGGGTGGATGTTTTTGTGCTTGTATACTTTTGAAGGATGGATGGATGGATGGATGAACGGTTGTTTTTCAAATGGGTGGACACTTTTTGGACTGATTGATTCTTTTTAATTGGAGAACAATATTTTTTTCCTCCAAAAGATGGGTGGATAGATTATGATGGGCATAAATCAGTGGACATATTTCAGATGGAAGGGTGAATGGATTTGGGGTTTTTTTTGGAGGCACTAGCATTTTTGTATGGATGGATAATGGATGGGTGTTAAGTTGGATAGATGCTTGGAGATTTTCCAATTGATCAAAATATGGATAGATTAATGGATATTTTTCAGAAGGATGTTTAGATGATTTTTTTTTCATATTGATAGATGGGTGATGGATGTATAGTTTTATGGGTGGATGGATATATAGATATTCTTTCTGATGGTGGATGGATATTTTTTAAAGCATCAGCATCCATTATATGTGTTTATGTATTTCCCTCTGTACTCTGGCAGAGCAGGCTGCTGTAGCCTTCAACATTTGTCTTATCACTGTCTGGGCCATAAGGTCAAGTACACCTCACTCCATATCTTCTGCTAAGCTCTCCGGCTACCAAATTATCCAGCTCTCTAATTAAGCTGCTACTTCATTATGCTGAATTCAACCACTGCCAAACGCCGGCAGATATCTGTTCTATCTGTATGTGTTAGAGTAATCCAGATGCAACAGGGGATTTTGGTCCTAGTCTTTCCATGCTTCAGGGCCTGATGAATGATGACTCAGAGTTTGGGCTGTGCTGATAAATAATGAAAGTCTCGTGGTCTTTTGATAAGCTCCAACAGGCAGAGTTTGTGCAATAAGCCACATCATGTGACTCTAAAAGTAACTAGAGCGTCTAAAGCAGCATGCTTCTACTACCAACACAAATACTAAAGCATGACATAATTTGTGCTGGGCTCAGAGGGCAAAGTCCAGTCAAATAGATATAGTCTTTCTGGCGTGTCATGAACATGTAACTATGTTTCTTACTCTGCACGTACCAAAATAGTGTTTGTTAACTCTGTTACAAACAGATAAGACAGAAAGCCAGGTGTGCAGACAGATGTGTGGATAGGTGTGAAGGTTATAATAGTTTTAGATTTTTCATTAGTTTTAGTTTTTATTTCGTTTTGACTTTTTGTTTTCAAATTCAGTTTGTTTTAACTAGTTTTTAGAGGTAGATTTACTAGTTTTTATTAGTTTCTATATTTTGAAATTGCTTAGTTTTAGTTTAGTTTAGTTTTGTTTTGTTTGAAATCTCCAGAATAAATATTGTATAATAAAACTCAACCAAAAATATATTTTATTTTTTGAAACGTGTATTCAGAGGACACATGAACTCTACCACCATCTACCCATCCTCAAATTCAAATACAACAGCCCACAAGATAGCAGCCTGAAGTAAAATATGTGTGCAAGGCTGCTTCTGAGGTTAGATACACAGTAGTGATAGGAAGTTCGGATCTTTAACGTGAACCGGATTTTTTGTGTCAATCTTCCCATTTTTCAACTCAACATACCAAAAATATGTAGTCAGCAATCATAATTTCAGTCAGTTAAAACATCACCATGATCTGAAAGGTTCCTTACAATTATGTTTTGCAACCCAACTGAAGCATGATTCACTTATTTAAATTTTATTCCGATCAATGAGGTTCTGGAGTGTGTGTGTGGGTGGGGGGGGGATATCAGGCATGTTAAAAAGTAGTTTGTGGATAAGGGCGCACTCACACTATGCTGTCCGAACCGTGCCCAGGCCCGTTTCCCGGATCGTTTGAGAAGTGTGAGTGCTCTGCATCAGGCTCAGGCGCGGTTCAGTTGGCCGGCCCTGGCCCGGTTGGAAGAGGTATGCCAAAGCACGATTCACTTGAGCCCGAAACTGAAGGCGAGACGTGACTTTTAAGGGACTGTTTCACATGGATTTATTAATCATTCTTACTGTTCAATGAACGCAAACTGTCGTAGATTATTAAAGATGCAAACCCCTCACTGCACCTTCAGCAAACCTCCTAATTTCTGCACCATGAGGACTTTATGATTGTTTAAATTGGCTGATCTGTTCGGCGAAAAATTTGACTGTGTGTCACTGCATCTCAAACGACTAAAACAATATAACTAAAGAAATCTCCACTGTGCTGACAAGAGCGCTTCTTAAACTGAACAGCGCATCATCGATGACGTAAGTGTGCTCAGTCTCGAATGCAATGTGAGTGCGGGCCGTCGGAGGAGATGGAAGGGGGACAAGCGTGCTTCGGTCCGGTTCAAGGCAACTGTACATAGTGTGAGTACGCCCTAAGTGCTTACTGGAGACGCAAATTGTTTCAAATGATTCAGTCGATTTTGTGAATTTGTTCAACCGTTTCACTTAGAAGATCCGGTAAAAAAAAACGATTCCTTCGCGATCGGGATCACTAATATAGAAATCAAACCCATTATTTGGCACAAATGTGTTAAATTAATGCAAGTCGCTGCTTGGGTCGTATTTCATGCTGTCAGCCTGCTGCTGTCATGTCCACACGTTGTTTTTTTCGCAGGAGCAACAGCAGGGACTGACTGGAGAAGGACCGGCTCGATCTGACCAATGGCATCAGGATTACAGACACTGAGGTGCCATACGGGTCAAACACCTGGCAGCGCTTCTAAAAGGCATACAGTAGGTTTATGTATTAAATACATTTACAAAGACGAAAACTAAGGACATTTTTGCTCTAATTATAGTTAGTTTCAGTTAGTTTTGTATGTACACAATACAGTTTCAGTTAGTTCTATTTTTTTAAACTCTCTTTTTTATTTTTATTCCATTTAACGAAAATATTTTTAAATTTTAGCTTTTGTTTGTTTGGTTCGTTTTGTTAACTATAGTAACATTGATAGGTGTATGTGTGAACAATCTAAAAATGATTAGATTGAAGGCTAAATGAGGGAATTATGAAATGAATGGACAGAAATGTCTAACTACTCATCTATGTATTCATTTATGTCAATTTATCTATCCGCCTACATTGTTTTTCACACAATTTCCACTGACTGAATCCCAAAAAAAACTTTTGTTAGGATTTTGATAAAATCCATTGCATAATTTCTAAGCAGTTCTCCCACGGCCCAAGTTATCACTTTGCAATTTGTGACTTACTGTGTTATGTGTGTTTTTGTATAACTTTTTTTATATCAGCAGCACCGATATGGAATCTTACAGAGCTCATATGAATTTCTTGCAACTGTTACTTGTTATTATAAAACAATCAGTTTACTCATTGTGATCCTTGCAGCTTTATTATGCATTTGATTCCCTAAAATCCAGTCGCCTCTCATTTCTCGGTGTGTTTCTTCTGGAGGCAGCGCTGATCTAGTCGAGCTTTGGCAGGCTTTAGATCTCCATCTCTGCTTACCGCACATATAATCCATCTGGAATGATGGAAAAAGAGTTATGAAACCACAGCCTATATTTGAAAGCATTTTGCATACATGCGCACATGAAAATCCATCGAAGAAAATGATTGCAGAACAGCCCAGAGATCAAAGGCTTTGCAGTTCCTCCCCAGATGCCTACTGCAAATGTCGTCTGAATTTTACTGGGTCATTTCATCTGGTCAGTGGGTCGCCTCATAAACATTTGCAAAGGAAATCCTGGGATGGCTGTGTCCTTCTAGGTGTCACCCTTCTTGATTACAGCTCTTTCCTTAGGGTTAACCTGCCCCGCCACAGCTGCCCAATAACAGTTGAAAGGAAGTCTGACAGTTGTGTGAAGATTGGCTGCTGGCGGACACTACTGTAGGGCATTTATTAGAGCTCTGATTTTATGGTTTGTTTTTGTTTTGTTTCTTACCGCCAACACCACATGACCTGTGTTAGCCAGCTACAGATACTACACAGAGTTAAATGTTAAAATGAGAGAGTAATTGCAATGGAAAATATAGAAAGATATACAGTATCAGCCATTTTATTACTGTTAGTACAGTACACCTTGCTTGGTACATGATTAGACCTACTTTTGTCTTCAGGACTGCCTTAATTCTTCATGGCAATGATTCTGGAAAACGATGGAATTATTCTTTAGTAATTTCAAGCCATATTGACACGAAGCATCACATCGTTGCCCTAGATTTGCTGATTACACGTCTCTTATTATAATAATAGTTTCTCTATTAGATTGAGAGCTGGTGACTGTGGAGGCAATTTAAGTATAGTGAACTCACTGTCATGTTCAAGAAACCACTTTCAGATGATCTGAGCTTTGTAACCTGGTGTGTTCTCCTACTGGATGTTTTGTAACCATCACAAAATAAGTACACTTTGGTCATAATGGGATGGACATGGTAAACAACAATACTCAGGAAGGCTGTGAGGTTTAAAGAATGCTCAGTTGGTGCTAAGGGACCAAACGTGTGCCAAGGAAAACAGCCTCTGTGCTATTAAATCCATCCTGAACTGTTGATAAAAGAGAGGAGGAATCCATCCTTTCATGTTGTTTACGCCAAAAAAAAAAAAAAATAAAATAAAATAAATAAAAAAAAATGTCATCATAGCAAATTATGAGACTCATCAGATCTTTGATCACCTGATCTTTTTCAGATGTTATTTGTCCAGTTTTGGTGAGTTCATTCAAAATATAGTCTTAGTTTATTAATCTTATTGTCAGGAGTGTGATGTGCTCTTCTTCTTCTTTTAGACATCAGAAGATCTTCTTCTTTTGCTGCTGTAGCTCATCTGCTTCAAGGTTTGACATGTTGCTCATTCAGAAATGCACTTTTGCTGACCCGGATGTAAAAAGCCTTTATTTAAATTACAGGTGCCTTTCTGATCATTTTCATCTGACCTCTGGAATCAAAAAGGCACCTACCAAATTGCTGGTCAATGGATATTTTAATGGATATTATGGTTGTGCACTAAATTCCTACTACTGTACATCAGATGCTTCTAAAATACTCACAGCAGCTTGTCTGGCACCAACAATCATATTCAAAGTCATAAATGACTTTTCTTCTCCATTCTGATGCTCGGTTTGGCAGATTATCTTGACTATGTCTACATGCCTAATCACGCATGGGCCTCATTCATCAATATCTTAGGTATTTTTGTTAATTTGCTCTACATGACATCATGACATTTCAACTTCATGACATCTTCTTAAGCAGCAGAATTGTTCATACCTGCACTCTCAAGAATGGTGAATCCCATGTTCTCTCAATTAAAGGCACATGCCAGTTTTTCTAAATTAGCATAGAAAATGCCCTGCAATATCCCTTAAAACGGCAAAGGAAAGAAAGTTGTGATGTATAAAAGACGTGCAAAACATGTTCATTTCTACTATTTATTTATTTGTTTATTTATCTATTTATTCGTTCATTCGTTTTCTTTTTGGCTTAGTCCCTTTATTAACCTGGGGTCGCCACAGCGGAATGAACCACCAACTTATCCAGCACGTTTTTACGCAGCGGATGCCCTTCCAGCTTCAACCCATCACTGGGAATTTATTTATTTATTTATTTATTTATTTATTTATTTATTTATTTGTTTATTTGTTTGTTTGTTTGTTTGTTTGTTTGTTTGTTTGTTTATTTATTTATTTATTTATTTATTTATTTATTTATTAATTCATTTTTTTTTTCTTTACTCAAATATATGTTATCTTATTCAGCATACACATTATTGTACAGTATATGTAGCCTACAGGAAGCTTAGTACTTGTATTCCAGTAAAACATCATCACAAATCCACAAGGCGGGCTCAGTGATTACTGTCGATATAGACTAGATAAAATACAGTACATGTTTTTGTCATACAGATACATGCAAGTCATCATTGAAAACTATTTTTATAATAATAAACAAAAAAGTACTTATAAACAAAACTGCTATCATTTTGAACAAATTATCATCACTCATGGCGGCACGCTGCAGTGGTTAGAACTGTCGCCTCACAGCAAGAAGGTCGCTGTTTATTCTGCTGTGGTGACCTCTAAGGAGAAATTATGCCAAATAAATATGAATGAATGAATATAATCAATCAAATATCCATATGACTGGTCACTTCAGACCAGTCGATTCTGTTCTCAGCCTAGAAAACATTAGTGAATGTCAGAATCTATGTGAAAATTCTACAACAGATTTGTTCATAAGGCTGATTGATGAATTAGGCCCATTTAGTTGCTGTTATGTGATTGACTGATTAAATATTTGCATTAACAAACACTTGAACAGGTGTGCTTAAAAAGGCGACAAGTGCGTGCACAGGCTATATGTATAGTATATGTATATGTGAAATTTTCCTAAAGTGACAAAATGTCCTTTTTTAAAAGTTTGATGTAATAATCCTTCTATTTATGTTCGGGAGCAGCATGTGATATCACTCTCTGTATATTTTCCAGTGAGAAAATGCTGTTATTGTCCCACCGTTGTGCATGAAGGGCATCCGTATGAGGTTTCATTTGCAAGAGAACAGCTCCAAACATTTACAGCCATTGGAAAAGTCACGCACAAAGCTTGACCTTGTTGAACGATAGACCACACAGACAAGCATTGCGTGCCAGCTATTGTGTTTACCTCCCACTCACAGGCTCTGGCTTGATGACTTCCCCCAGTCTGAGATGTTGATGAACAGCATGATAGTACATTCTATTCCCTTAATCCACATCACTGCCGCAAACATTGCATTTGCATATATTTTCGGTTCCTAAAACAGTCTGTTGACTGTCTGTTTGGTCATTTTTCTATATTGAATCTGCAGTCCTGGTGCATATAATAGGGATTCTTTGTGTTGAACTTGATATTATCTTCCAGACCAAAATAAAAATGTTTTTAGTTGTCCACAGAACGTGCATGTATTCCTTTTTCTATATAGTAAGTCTATTTCTGATTAATATATTTTGTGCAAAACATTATCATGTAGCTTTCATGAAATGTGATGGTGCCGAAATTGTCAGCACAGGTTGTTTCAGCAAATCTAGTGTGAAATGCTTGTCGTTTGGAGCGTCTGCAGCCCCAGACAGCACCCTTTTCTCATGTCTGCTGAAATTGTTATGTAACCCGCCACCCAGCCTCTCTTCCCGTTCCTGATTGGCCCAGAGCAACTCTGTATTTGCATATCCTTTGGCAGAGAGTGAGCTCTGGATTTCACTTCTTTCACATCCACCGGGCTTTACCACATTATTACAAACTGCTCGATTACATTAGCTCGGGGTAAACTGGATGAACCATAGCAGAGGCCCAACACACTGTTTGTTTTTGGCAGAAATACAGGCGAGTGGTCCTGAGAAGGAGCTTAAGTCAATAAATTGAAGACCGCTCAAGTTTCTGTTTGCGGATATCAAATTGTGTATTCACGCTGGCTTACGCATAAGGGTTTCAACAACAAAGTTGTCCTGTTATGTAACGTAGGCTCCAAATTTGTCTAAACGAAGCATGTGAAAGGTATTTTACCCATATATAGAGCACGGTAAGCTTAAAAGCGGAGCGAGTTTGTTGCCTGTTGCAAATGCACTTGGTTTCAATAAATCCTATGGACCACCTAAGATGGCTGGTAAACATTTTTTGTTTAATCTTGCGAGGATAATGAGCTTTAAAATCAAATTAGAAACATATAGATGTCTTTCTGCAAAACCACATTATAGGTTTGTAGTTGTAAAATCCCACACTGAAAGAACTCAGTAAACATCACACTTCGAGCGCCGTTCTGCCAACTAACTTTTGTGTTGATCTTTGATTTGGTGTTTTAAAGGTTTTGATATCATATAATGCTCAAGGTAATGGCGAAAAGATTAGTTATAAGGCTAAAAGGAATGTTTTCTTTTTGTTTTGTTGCAGGATGTATATCTGCTAAAGATACTTTATTTTCTTTATTGTCCACATGTGGAAAATTATCTCTTCGCTTTACCACACAACCACATCAGCATTCACATTACACAAATCACAAAAAACAGACAACACAAATACATTCAATGTCATCACATAAATCACATTAAAAAACTCAGTTAAACCCTATTCATTCTTAAAACCCAGATGTTAGTTTGACATGTACTGTAATAGTGAAATCAGGCCATGATCTACACAGAGGTCTCGACTCATGTCATTTCAGGTCACATTTGGAGACCTGAAACTACTACTGGGATTTTACAAGGTCATTTCTTACAGTATTTACATGTACATGCACATTTCAAAATGAAATGATAAATATAATACAACATAACAAAGTTATGATAAACTTGCTGCTTTCTGTGTCATTGATGTAATGAAACAACCAAAGAAAATCAACCACAGATCTTTGCTTAACAAACTTTTGTAATACTATAATTATTTGTAATACCCTAAAATCTATGCAGCAATTATATTGACTTACGGTTATTCAATTTCCATTTAATTCAGTTATTTATTTTGTAAATGCTCATGTTAAATGATTTGTGTTTTCTTATACAGTATATTTGTCTATATCAGTGCTACAGTGTGTTTGTTTTATAGGTTTGTATCTGTTTTAATTTGTTTTTTGTGCTGCCATTTTGGCCAGGACTCCATGAAAGACAAGATCATATATCTCAATAGGACTACCCTGGTAAAATAAAGAATAATAAATGAAAATAAATTAGAAACTAAATTATATTATTATATTATATATTATATCATGGTGGCTTGGTGGTTAGCACTCACAGTAAGAAGGTTGCTGGTTCAAGTCCCGGTTGGGCCAGTTGGCATTTCTGTGTGTTTACATGTTCTCCCCGTGTTCACCCTCCGGGTGCTCCGGTTTCCCCCACAGTCCAAAGACATGGGCTGTAGGTGAATTGAATAAACTAAATTGGCCATATAGTGTGTGAATAAGTGTGTATGGATGTTATCCAGTACTGGGTTGTGGCTGGAAGGGCATTCGCTGTGTAAAACATGTGCAAAAATGTGTAAAACATATGATGGAATAGTTGGTGGGTCATTCCGTTGTGGGCGACCTCTGAAATATAGACTAAGGCGAAGGAAAATGAATGAAATTATATCATGTAGGTTATTTTAGAATATGTTATATTATTTTATTTATATAGATTTTTTTTATATTAGCATATTGAGTCATTTATAATCAAAACCACTAAGAAAACACAGCAGGCATCCACTATGAACTGTTGGCTTGAAAAAGCAGTGTTTTTGAGGCCATTAACAGAATTCTATTCATCCACTGCCATCTTGTCTTGCAGAATGCCAAACATTCTATGTTGGTTAATCCGTATTTAATGTACTCCAGTCCAGACTTTTAAGTCAGATTAACCTTTTTTTGGTAATTTTAGCCAAGTTCAACTCCAAAATCCAAAAAGTGCATTTCCACAACTACCCCAGTCTTTGAAAACAAATTTTTCCAGCGTTTGGTTTTGGACGGTGGATGAAAGCTAGTACACCATGACAGGGATACGACCGGGAGCTTTAGCTCTGCAGCCGCTCCATTGTAACAGATGTATTTTACAGGGCAGGTTGTTTTGTCTGGCTTGTGTTCTTTGTGGCTCTTTGCCCTGCAGCCATTTTCCTCAAAGGAAACCTTGCCTTGTCCTTTCTGTTTCATTTCCGACACTTATGTAAGCCTGTCACACTTTTGTTCTGTTGCTTATTTTATAGTATGTGGCACCTTGTGTACATTGCAAATGTCAACTCTGGAAAGATTGTGACCCATCAAACATATAATATAACAGATATTTTCTGCTACAGACACTAAAATTGATGCCTGGGGTGGAAGAAAAAAATATTAGAAGTCAGATTACACTAAAACTACTAAAGTAAACATTTTGGTCTGGTCATATTTATTAGATGTTTGTTATGAATATTATATATTTTAGAATGAATATAAAAACAAGTACGTGTTTGAATAGAATATTTTGAAGATAAAAACAGGAAATTTGCAAATAGTCTCGTGGAGATTTTTTTCAGTACTCTACATTTTGACTTTTGGACTTTACAACACTGAAAGCAATCATATCAGGACACAACTTTTAAATTCTAATGAATGTGAAATGTATTCGTTTACCAACATCAAGAGAAATGTAGCTTTTAGCACTAGTTCTACCATAATGTCACGTCACTCATCACAATCAGTTCCAACCAATAGCTATGAGACACAAGGAATATATAAGCTGTCTATTCATTTCATTAGTTTGGTTGTGGATACTGACGCATATTTCACCCACCATTCTCCCTACCATGCACCACCAGGTTGGGCCTTATCCTCAGCAGTCATAACTGGACCTACGAGCTTCCGATTTAAGCTACGGATGGGGTCAGCGCCAAAGAAATCTTATGTTTTGTTAAATCATACGTTTGTCAAATAATATTAGTCAAATAAATGTAATTCCATATCCTATTTCCCTGCTCTTTCTGGTAGAACCTGCTATTTTAGCTAATTGCACATACAAATGCAAATTAGATCAATATATTTCGGTAATTTCTTTTTGAAATAAAAACAATTCTTAAGATACAATAACTAATAAAAAAATCATTAATATGCATTTAAATGCACAGTAAAAATGTTTATGGACATTTATGAAAAAATAAAAATAGTCTACACTAAAATGTATAATGCATGCAGTCAACTGTTATGGCCATTAGAGGTAGAAATACTCAGAACTCATCTGTGCTTTGTAATTTTAATTAAATAATAATGCTTGAATATATTAGACATATTTAAGTTAAGGCATTAGATTACAGATTTTATGTCACTAAAATTATTACATTGCAACAGCATTAAATGCTGTGAACTGCACTTTTAAAAAACTCAATACATGTTTCCTCTCTCATAAGAGGACGAGGTACAAGACAAACAAAATCTGCCCCTCTCTACAAATACTCCACCAAACTAACCGCCAATGGAAACAGTCCTTGGGACGGTATTTGAAGAGTGATGGATTAAGGGACTTTTGTCCATGCATTTCTGGGAATTTATTGACGATATAAAGCGCTCTGTATCTGCACAGTTTAGTAGTGGCCAGAACTTCATCGCTCATTCAAAACAGTGGGAGTTCTCCGCACATGATCCGTGTGATAGGGTTCCTTGGACACAAAGCGGATTTAGAAAGGGAGTGCAGGCGGGCGTCCGTCCAACTAGGACAGAATGTACCGCACGAGTCCATTCACATGCATAAATGTCCACGCAGCTGTCATCTCGCCACGATTATGATTCAGTGCAGCACTTTAGTCTGTTGTTGGGTTTGGTGTTCAGTAGCTGGTGATTGCCTGACTGCTGTAGAAAGAAAGAAAGAAAGAAAGAAAGAAAGAAAGAAAGAAAGAAAGAAAGAAAGAAAGAAAGAAAGAAAGAAAGAAAGAAAGAAAGAAAGAAAGAAAGAAAGAAAGAAAGAAAGAAGAAAAAGTTGAGTGAGCTGATCTTGCATGTGTGTGTTTACACTTCTCATTCGTGTCATGTGCTCTCATGTGCACTGAGTGGCTCTTATGCAGAAACTCTGACTGAGCTGGAATGCACACTGGCTCATTTTAGTGCACTTCAGAAGAGATTAACTTCAGATTAACTTGGTGTTTTGATTTTTTTTCTTTTTACAAGAATGTATGTACTTTTTAAAAAGGAATGTGTTTTTGTTTTCTTTGTTTTTTTAAATGTGTTTTTATAAAATAAATGTATTATATATAAGTTTGTAATTGAATTGCAAATAATAATGGCTGGGTAACACTTAATAATTACACACTATAAATCATCTATTAAGCATTAGCAAATAGTGATTTCATTATTTGTTAAGCATGAACTTTATTAATAAACATTAGTAAGCAGTTTATAACTGCAGATACAGATGCTCTATTCTTGACTTAATAATTGATCTTTCATACTTTGTTACTGGTTAGTTTTTCATGACTAAATTATCACATTATATGCAAATCATTTGTATTTAAGAGCAGTTGGGGGGGGGTAAGATCATTCAGAATGAGTTAGTAAATGATTAATAAACTATTAAAATCAGCATTTATAGATTAATATTCAGACATACTAATAGTTTATAAACCTCTAATAAATGACAATTAAAGTCTCAGGATCAAATGAACAATACATCTTTGCAATCTTATCTAAAAAGTAAAATTACTGTAAAGTTTAAACATTGCAGAATAACAGCAGTGTCAAAATATGACATAAAATTGGATAAAACAAAAACAATTTAATAATTTAACAATATATTATAATGCACCTTTTCAATGTTATTTAGCGATGCTTGAACTGCACAGTAATTTTATTTTAGGTAAGATTGCAAAGATTTCTTTTTCATTTGATACGGTTTCATTTGTGTAAATTCAAATTAATGCAAATTAATAAAGTCGTTTATGTTCTTTTTTTCTGTTTAGAATATAACTGAGCCTTTAATTGTCATTTATAAGGGATTTATAAAGCATAAATAGTCCTCACTAGATTAGGTCACAAAACTGCACAAGTTAAGTTAATAAAGCATTTAGGTAGTGCTGTCGCCTCACAGCAAGAAGGTTGCTGGTTCAATCCTCAGCTGGGTCAGTTGGCGTTTCTGTGTGGAGTTTGCATGTTCTCCCCGCGTTTGGGTGGGTTTCCTCCGGGTGCTCCGGTTTCCCCCACAGTCCAAAGACATGCGGTACAGATGAATTGGGTAGGCTATATTGTTCGTAGTGTATGAGTGTGAATGAATGTGTATGGGTGTTTCCTAGAGATGAGTTGCTGCTGGAAGGGCATCCGCTGCGTAAAACATATGCTGGATAAGTTAGCGGTTCATTCCGCTGTGGTGACCCCAGATTAATAAAGGGACTGAATGAATGTATATGCCTGAATAATAAGATATATAAATGTTAATTTGAATAGTTTATTAATCATTTACTTATGCATTCTAAATAATCTTTAAAAACCAGCAACTTCTGTCAAATAACTGGTTTGTAATTGATGCAGTACTTCATTTAGTAATGAAAATACGATCGTTAAGCACATTAGATGTCAAGAATAGATCATCTGTATCTGCAGTTATAAACTACTTACTAACATCAGTTAATGTAGAGTTAATGCTTAACATATAATGAATTAACTGTATTTGCTAATGCTTATTAAATGATTCATAGTGTGTAGTTATTATAAAGTGTTACCGTAGTGGTAGTAGTAGTAATAGTAGTAGTTTAAAATGAGAAAATAAACTAGTATTAGTAGTAGTAGAAGTAATAGTAGCAGCAGCAGCAGCAGTAGTAATAATACTTCACATCTATCTTTCTATCTGTCTGTCTGTCCATCTGACTGTCTGTTTGTCTGTCTAAATATTTAGCTAGCTAGCTAAGTTTTGTGGACTTTGAAAACATCTGGCTCAATATAGATATGTAGTCTGTAATCTATTTCCCAACTACAGTCTAGCATTTGTACATTGTTATCATTCTGAGTTGTTATTGAGTCTCGGCCCTCTGTCCACAGTTTCCCAGTCTTATCAGCATTTCACTCCTCTCCATGGACCTATAGTGGAGATTTACACCGGAACTTTGGGCTTACTTTTGCACTCTTTACCACTCTTGCTTTTTTTTTTCCCCAATCCTGCTCCCCAGTGTAAAATCTCTGCACTGTCTAGCACACTGAAAGCTGCAAATTTATCTCCTAAGAGTGTGAATCCTCTGCAGGCCCAAGCCTTGTTTATTTTCTAATTTTATCCGAACGCATTACCTCAGCTGCCAAATCACTGGTTTCAATTAGATGTGCTCAGCATATTCAATGCGCCAGGACTGGAGCCCATCCAACTAGTGTAAAAGTGAACGATGCGCAAATAAACAAATGCGGTTAATAATTAGGCTTTATTACTGCATCAAGTCGTTTTTTATTTAAGGACACAGAGATAAATCTTTGATTATATAAATAAAACAAACCCATTAAATTCAAGAGATCAGAATGTCTTGCTAAAAAGGCCAATAAGTTAAAAGCACATTAGAGTTGTTTGGGTTGTAAATAGTCTGAAGTTCCTGTTTAATGATGTAGGCATTGGATGGCATGGCAAAACACAATCTTGATCCACGTGGATTGAAGGTTTTTGAACTAATTTGCAGGGCCAGATCCCTTGTGTGTCATCATTTTATTTTCTTGAAACAGCTGAAAATGTTATTTTCCCACTAACACTTCAACAAGCTCACTGTAATTGTGTCTTTAGCGGTCAACTTTATCATCTTGAAGAAATCTGCAGAGCAATATGTTTTTGGTTGCCGCTTGATATAGCGCACATGCTAAAAATCTAATAAAAATGTTTCAAAACCACAAAATACGTGTGGTACTGAGCTGCAAAATCACCGCTAGTAACTTTCTGCAGTAAACCTTACGAGCATAAAGTAAATATTAAAATGTGTTTTATATAATCATCCATTCCAAGCTGTGGTAGGGATGCCAGATTGTGTGTATTTTTTTTAATTAAACTTTTAAATCTGGGTGTTCAAAGTGATGTCATAATGTTTTTCATGGTGCGACTGAAATAGCATTTAAAACAGCTCTCTGGAGGTTAAATTAATATATAAACTTGGCACACTTATGTTTTATGAATCAGACCTAGTTTGTGTTTGTTTATGCAAAAAGGTTTTGCAAACAAATATAGACAAAAATACAAACTAGGGCGATATATGATGAATTATTTAGAGTATTGCTACAAACATTCTTACAATTTTTATTCTCTTTTAAATGTTCCTTTTTTGTGACTAATAATGTTTTTATGTAGATACATATTTTATATAGACATTTTTATTATAATACAATTTTACAATTTGAATTATACATGCACCGGCCACTTTATTAGGTACACTTTACTGATACCGGGTTGAACCCTCTTTTGCCTTCAGAACTGCCTTAATTCTTTGTGGCATAGATTCAACAAGGTACTGGAAATAATCCTCAGAGATTTTGGTCCATATTGACATGATAGCATCAAGCAGTTGCTGCAGATTTGTCAGCTGCACATCCATGATGCGAATCCTCCGTTCCACCATATCCCAAAAGTGCTCTATTGGATTGAGAGCTGGTGACTGTGGAGGCCATTTGGGTACAGTGAACTCATTGTCATGTTCAAGAGACCAGTCTGAGATGATTTTAGCTTTATGACATGGTGCGTTATCATGCTGAAATTAGCCATCAGAAGATAGGTACAATGTGGTCATAAATAGATGGACATGGTCAACAACAATACTCGATTCAGCTGTGGCATTGACACAATGCTCAATTGGTACTAATGTGTCCAAAGTGTGCCAAGAAAATAATCGCCACACCATTACACCACCATCACCAGCCTAAACTGTTGATAAAAGGCAGGATAGATCCATGCTTTCATGTCGTTGATGCCAAATTCAGACCCTAACATCCGAATGTCGCAGCGGAAATTGAGACTCATCAGACCAGGAAACGTTTTTCCAATTTTCTATTGTCCAATTTTAGTGAGCCTGTGCAAATTGTAGCCTCAGTTTCCACACCTCAAGGTTGAACATGTGCATTCAGAGATGCTTTACTGCATACCTCGGTTGTAAAGAGTAGTTAATTGAGTTACTGTTGCCTTTCTATCAGCTGGAACCAGTCTGGTCATTCTCCTCTGACCACTGGCATCAGCAAGACATTTGCAAACACAGAACTGCCGCTCACTTGATATTTTCTCTTTTTCGGACCATTCTCTGTAAACCGTAGAGATGGTTGTGCGTGAAAATCCCAGTAGATCATCAGTTTCTGAAATACTCAGACCAGCCCGTCTGGCACCAACATCCATGCCACGCTCAAAGTCACTTAAATCACCTTTCCTCCCCATTCTGTTGCTCGGTTTGAAGTGCAGCAGATAGTCTTGACCATGTCTACATGCCTAAATGCTTTGATTTGCTGCCATGTGATTGGCTGATTAGAAATTTGTGTTAACGTGCAGTTGGACAGGTGTACCTACTAAAGTGGCCGGTGTACATAAAATATAAAAAACAACATTATTGTGCTGCACGATATTGGCAAAATCTGACATTGAGATATTTTGTTTTTCTGCAATATAGATTTCTATATGAATACTTTTTCACCAGATGGCTTAAATAACTCTATTTGGGGGAAAAATCATTAATTTAAATTGATTGGGTGATTTTTGTAAGGGTGTTAATCACGTATAAAAAATATATTACATAAATTGCAAGCAGGAAAAATTACAATAGACCAAAAAAAAACGGTAAAATAAACAGTGCTTTATGGTTTTTCAGAGAGTCAAACAGTATTCAGATACAGAAATTGAATAACTCAATGTAAAATAAAACTATATAGTCTTTAATTATTGATAATTATTCTTCATTATTAATAATAATAATAATAATAATAATAATAATAATAATAATAATAATAATAATACCTTTTATTTATATGTGCCATTCAAAGCACTCAAGAACACCTTACAGCAGATCACAAGCACATCATAAAAATACAAGCAGTAAAAATTACAATCAACATAATATTAGACCATCAAATCATTAAAAGCTATCCTAAACAAAAATGTTTTTATCTGAGATTTAAAATTGGAAATAGAGTCCACCTGGCGAATGTGCAAAGGCAGGGAATTCTATAACTTTGGTGCTGTACAACTAAAAGCTATAAATGTACATTATTGTGCCCGAATGCTTTACACTCTCTTGAAATGCCTTAAACACATGCAAATCATAAAGTTTCAATGACTCCACAAATCTCATGTATTCTCAATTGTTGATAAACTATGATTTCAACTCAACATTGCGTATCCTGCGATGTGACTATTGAAGACACACACATATAATGATATATTGTGCAGCCCAAATTTCTGTATGAATATAATTTCACCAGATAAATTGAATAGCTCTATTTGGAAAGCTTCCATTCATTAAGATAGATTGGGATGATCAAATCTTTTTCTATGCTGTAGGTTTGCATATAAAAAAATAACAAGCATGTATAAATACAACAGAGCAAAGATTAAAGAAGTTAAATAAACAGTGCTTTATGGTTTTCTGGAGAGTCTAACAGTATTCAGGTACAGAAATGAAACAATCAAACATAAAACTAACATGGTCATCATCGTATAAATTATTTTAAAATAATCATATTTAATAATGTCTTTATCTTTTAATCTTTAATACATTATCTAATTCTGCGATGTGACTCTCACGGATACACACATTGCGATATCAATGCTCAAATGATATATTGTGAAGCCCTATACTAAATTATGTCATTATATTTAAAAAAAATGTCAGTTTTAGTATATTATTTAATTTTTATTTTAAAAAAGAGCATATTTAAAAAGATTAAAGAGCACACAATAGTTTAATCATTTTACAGCTACAATAAAAACATCAAGAATTATTGCTAAATGCTATGAATGTGAGGTACTGTAATATTTCTTTGTTTGTTTATTTGTTTTTATACAGTACAGTATGTCATTACACATGTTTTTCCTCAAGTGTGGAAACTCTGGGCAGGAGTGAGGCTGTAATTTTATTATGTCCAGGTGTTCTGCCAGCGGCTTCCTGAAGTCAGTTGAAACATTAAAACAGTCTACTAAATCCATCAAACAT
This sequence comes from Danio kyathit, assembly GCA_903798195.1. Classification (NCBI taxonomy): domain Eukaryota; kingdom Metazoa; phylum Chordata; class Actinopteri; order Cypriniformes; family Danionidae; genus Danio; species Danio kyathit. The sequence continues at coordinate 33,844,625 of LR812532.1, forward strand.
TAAACGGTGAGCTCAAGTGTGACTGAAATGTTTGGGCATTTCTTCCTGTCATTCAGGCCATGCATAATTTCTTCAGACATAGTGTAGTTTCCTTCAACCAGCAAATTCGTTGGCTTGTATGTGGTACGTTTTTTTTTTTTTTTTTTATGATGAGAACAATCAGTGAAGCTGAAATCATTTGTCTGTGAAGTTCATCATTACACAATGCTTCATACAGTACAGTGTTTTTTACATTTTTCACATCATCTGTGCTTTGTTTGTTGCAGTTTGAGTACAGTTTAACTGTTGTCATCTTCTGTGTGGATGAGATATGAATATATTTATCATGCACACAGGAAAGGCGTGTGTTGAGCCGTTAGTAAACTAGGACATCTCCCCATCTGAAGACAATAAACAAGGGAATGCATGTGTTGGATATAGAAGTAAATAAACCAATGTGCATGACATTTGCTGTGCAGTGTCCTGGCCCAAGATTCGTGCGTCGCAAATTTAAAAGCTTAACTTTCTCAGAAATGAAAATTCAGTTATCATCTCTACACCCTGCTGTTGCTCCATTGTTATTCCTATATATCTTCTGCTTGAATAGAAATCAATATCAGGCTTTCTAAATAATAAATAAAAGTCCCATGGTTCCTATATTGCAAATATAGGGCTTGGCAGAAAGCAAACCAAAATGTATTTCTTTTTTTTTTTCCTTTTTTTTTATAAAATCCTCACTATGGTTGTTTGTCTTCATGGAGGTACATGAAACTCAATTACCGCAGTTCAGTCTGACTTGACAAAAAAAGAACACACACAAGTGCAGCATTTTGATATTTTTAACATTATTAAAAATGTGGTGGGGAAATCCATGCCTAGAAATCCCCTCCAAAACATGTAATGAATATCTTAGTTGCAAATCTCCAGCCAGGAGCTCCGGTGTACAGATAATGTCAAAATGATGGTTAATAAATAAATGTGATAACTTGTTGTTGTGACAAATCCAGCATATGTATTTTCCTCTAAGAAGAATTATTCTTCCGGATGCTGATGTTATTCCTGCATTCTACAGTTGAAGTCAGAATTATTAAACCCCCTGAATTATTAGCCCCCCGTTTATTATTTTCCCCAATTTCAGTTTTTTTTTTAAACACATTTCTAAATATATAGTTTTAATAACTCGTTTCTAAGAACTGATTTATTTCATATTTGCCATGATGACAGTAAATAATATTTTACTAGATATTTTTATACAGCTTAAAGTGACATTTAAAGGTTTAACTAGGTTAATTAGGCTAACTAGGCAGGTTAGGGTAATTAGGCAAGTTATTGTATAATGTTGGTTTGTTCTGTAGACTATCAAAAAAATATATATAGCTTAAAGGGGCTAATAATTTTGACTTTAAAATGATTTTATAAAATCTGCTTTTATTCTAGCCTAAATAAATCAAATAAGACTTTCTCCATAAGAAAAAAAATATTATCAGACATACTGTGAAAATTTCCTTGCTCTGTTAAACATCATTTGGGAATATATATATATTTGCATTATTTTAAACTAGATGCGGCCCCATAATATATGATAAAAGGATTTTTTCCATGTTTAAATGTTTCATATATTCCATAATAATGCAAATGGTTATGTGATATGGAATGAGCAACAGTGGAAACTGTCATGTCTGTAACAACAACATAGAAAAAAACATTGATGATATCTGAACATCTGCATTATGTAATGTTAAAGATCTTTAAAAAAGTTATCGTGTTGTAATTTGTTGCAAAATTTATACATTTGATTATTATGAATACAGAAAGCAATGAGCCTGATTGATCCATATTGTCTTCTGATTTAGATTTCTGTTTTATTGTTAAATTTTTCCACTTTAATTCCTTTATTTTGTACTCCAAAAATGTGAACAACACTAGGTAAAAAAAAACATGTCTTAATTTTCAGTTTTGGGTGAACTGTCCTTTTTATTTGTGCATTTGTTTGTATAGTACAGTAGTGTTGTGTATGTGTGACTGAGTGTTGCAGCAGACTAATAATCTCCAGCACACTCATGTGAAGTGCTGCCTTTCCCACACCACAGCTGAGTTGTAAAACTCTCAAGAGAACATTGTGTTCTTCCTCTGTCAGTAAAAAAAAAAAGCTGTATGTTTAACATATGGGACAGGTGGGCAATGATTACTTTGAATAATTATATGACAGAACACCACTGAAGTGTACAGTGAGCCATACTGCCATTGCCATGTTAACACCATGCAATTAGTCTCATTCTTCACACTTAGTATACATTTTTATGACTTCCCATATTTCATCTACTGTACAATGGGGTTTTAGCCATCAAAACAAAGGTAAAAACACGTGGGATGTGCATGTTTTTCCACTGAATCTGCTTATTATAAGGCATTTGAGGTTTAGGTTTAACCTTCTTTTCTTGATATTTTATCTTCGTTGTGTCACGTTCTACCAAGGCTACCACTGTGGAGACTTAAATGATTAGTATTGCAGAAGTTTCAGCCACTTTACTTGCCTTAAAGAATGCTGTAAATTGCCCACCAAGAGTCTGTTAGAGACATTTCTTCCCCTAAAGGTGTAAACAGGAAGAGAAACTGAAAGGCTAGTATTTGGCTGAGCACAGACTGGATAGCAATCTCACCACTCAGCCAAAACATAGTCTAAAAACATTTGTAAATAAAGCAAACAAACAATTAGCCTGTATCTAATGTAGATTCAAGCTGATCCTGATCTGTAAGCATTATTCAATATTTTTTAGTAAGGTAATAATCATGGATAATTAAACATAGATACTACCAGACATTACAGCCTGATCTCACAAGGAAACATAACTATTTTACATCGTGTCAGTTTAGTGGCTAATTTGTATAAGTTCAGTCATATGTGCGATTTTAAAAAGGAGGCGTGGCACCCAACCCCACCCCTAAACCCAACCATAATTGGGGAATAATCAAATTGTACTAAATCTTACGATTGAGATCATACGAATTCATACGAATTAGCCACTAAATCAAAACGTTACGAGTTGCCATGAGATAGCGTTGAACATTGTTAACTACTGGATGCTGTCAACTACTAGGGCTGTGCAAAAATATCGATACATCTAACTATCGCGATAATTTCTTTTACGATAGTGTATCGATAGTCCAACCTCAAGTATCGATTCAAGTTGTACCAAACGACCTCATCCTCCGCTCCTGTAGATGTCGCTAACTCGCGATCAACAAAACGCCAAGTAGTACGGTATCAGAAGTAAGCAAGAGTGAACATGGCGAAAAATATTTTAAGGTGCCTCCAGCTTTTAGAGCTGACGTGTGGCTGCACTTTGGTTTTAACGCTATACCAGGGAGTACTGAATTAGACAAAAAAATGCCATTTGTAAGCTTTGCAATATATATAGTTTATATATAGTTCTCTGTTCAATCACACTGTGCAGTTCAAATGAATTGGAATGGATGGAAAATAAATTGGAATTGGAATTTTAATTTGTCTGCCGACTTTATCAAGTTGTCAATATAATGTGACACACACTAATACAAACTATTGCAATATATCACAATATTTATTGTATCCCAATATATCGTGATATATTGTATCGTGACCCATGTATCGTGATATCTATCATATCGTGAGGCCCTTGCCAATACACAGCCCTATCAACTACCAGTCCTAACAGTTAGTGTACTGCCTTCTCAATATCCAGTAGCACTTTATTTTTTCCAACGGATATACTAAGTAACTTTGCAAGGACATGGCAACGTATTCTGTTTGCTCTCACCTCAACAGTCTAATAATATGCTAATGAGAGTGAGAGAGTTACTATATACACCCCTGGTTTCACAGACAGGGTTTAGTCTAAGGGGCCGGTCACACCTAAAGGGGGTCACACACCAGATGAGCCGCTCAGCTCTGTGACATGGCCCATATGACAGTTGGAAGTATTGCATACTAGACATGCACATTCGAATGTTGTTTAATATGGAACTATTCAGATGGGTCTGTGGCCGCCGACTCTTGACAACACAAACATTGCTGATTGGAGAAAAGACGCAACTGATGTAACGTGATTTTTTCGCTCAGAGTTTACTTTTTACAACTGCAAGCACAACAGCGCACAACAGCAAAAATGCAAAAAAAAAACAGCAAAAAGGCATGCAGGGTTCATAAGCAGCACATAAACGCTCACGGCCATTAGTAAATCATTCAAAAAAGGGACCTCTCAACGCAAAAAGCGTGTTTGGTGTGGCCCCTTAGCCAGGATTACGACATTGTTATATATATATATATATATATATATATATATATATAGGAAAAAACAACACATTACTGGTGTACATCTTGAGACAAAACAGTGGCTCTGATATATTTTAAGACATCAGTCACTGCAAGTTTCTTTCAGTTTAAACAATTTAGACGTTAAACCATTTCTCCACTGCACAGTACAATTTGGATTGGCAAAGCACAGCTTACTTCAATTTTGCTCAGTTCAGTTTGCATTTCCACTGTTTAGTACTGCAGTACGTTTATCTAGTTGTCTTGTGCAGCTCTGGATGGATCCGCTCCTCAGCTACCAACGAGCCGAACATCTGGACACTCTACAGAACACAATGCTGCCATTTCAGGTGTCATTGTCTTGTGGTGGCATAAAAACAGTTTAGTCATGCAAACCAACAATACAGACTATTCAAAGGTCCCAATTTTATTCGATGTTTGACGTAATATAAATTTTATTTGATGTTTGATGAAACACGATGAGAGGGTGGGACATAGAGCAGCTCCTCCCCTTTTTAAAAAAAAACAGCCAGAAGTGATTTGTTTTATCACAGCTCTGGCAGCGAGAGCAGTTGAGCTCAAGTGCATTAAATTAAAAGCAAATGAGAAGCGTCTTGAAGGGGGTGGAGCTTGTCAGATAGAGAGCATTTGATTGGTTAGGATGTAATGAGAAACAATAGTGAGGGGTGATGCGAATAAAACCGTTGATCCATTAGGCGAAAGTGACAAACTGCAAGCTTTACATGTTCATATCAGTTTTATATCTTCTAAATGTGAATTTTGTTACTGTTTTGAGGCGCACTAGCTTATAGATATCATAAAAACCAATAATACTGATACTAACATCTAAAAAACTTTTATTTACTTTCATTGGACATATATACTGTAGTTGGTTTGGTGTGTCATGTCGCAAATCCAATAACGCTGGTAGTGAAGGTTCTCTTGGATCAGCTGGTAATGAGCAGTGTGTATCTGTCATATTTTGGTAATGGTACGGCTCACTCGAGGTGGTTCTAAAGCAGTTACTATGTACAAAACACAGTGAAAAAATCCCTCAAAAGTAGCTGTACAATAAAGAACCATGCCATACCATTAGGTGGAATACCACATTTAGAGACTAGATTTAAGGCCTGTCTGTGAAAGCTGGGGGTAGAGTTGGATGCCAAAAAGAGACCATCAAAATGAAGACTGTAGACACTATATGCCAAAATCAGATACTTACTCTCTTCAGAGCTGAACTGGTGAGCAGTTCTACCTGCAGTGTTGAAGCGTTGTCTGTTTCAATTTACCACGTTATCCTGTCCTCTCGTGCATTTTTTTAGTGAATGACCACCTTTTAAGGGGACTAGAAATGAGTTAGTGACATAACTGTATTTTAAATCTGCAGATTTTTGCATTTTTACAATCAACTTCTACATATGGACAACTTGCTGTCAGAGGGTTTCAGTCACTTTAGAAAGCCACACCATCTTACAAAGTCAATGAATACTGTACTTTAGAATATTGTATATGTTTTGCTTCTAGGATAACTTCAAATAGTAAAGAGATTTCAAAACTAGTAAAGTTTTTTGTTTATAATGCTAAACAGCACAAGCGCACACACAGCAGCTTAAGCTCATACTGAGTTAAGTGTGTACCTTGCCAAGGTAGGCTTACTTGCGTCCATTACACTAATGCCACTTTTATTGCGGTCGATAGATGGAGGACGAAAGCATGGTGAGTTACATAACTGTGTCAAACATCAATGTCTGATTAGCATGTTAGAATGTCTGAGTACTACTCCAAAAGTCTTAAATGTGTAGACAAGATTGTGCTTGATGGCAGTGAATAGGATAGTACTTTCTAATCCTCTCTCTTTATGTGTGAATCATAATATTTTCCACTTTCAGACAGGTCCTGGAAGATTTATTTAGTCCTTTAGAAATGTGCATAAGCCTTGCCCTGAGGAGCAACACATTAAAGCACATGTTATTACAAAACCATATGACTTACTTTCCTCCATGGAAAAAGAAAAGAAGAATTTTTGATGAATGTCTTGAGCTCTTTTAAATATTATTTAAAGTCATTAAGGGCTAGGGCTTTCAAATTGGAGGGAAAACATTAAACTGTGATAAAACAGATCAACATGAATCGTACACTCTGTAAGAGTCCAACAAAAACACTTCTTTGTAGTAAAAAGTCTTTAGATTCAGGTTGCATGTGTGCAAAAACAAATACAATGTTGGTTTAACCACTGCATGCATAAAACTTTTAATATCATTCAATATCAACATTTTAGGTCCCACTTTATATTGTCGCTTATACCTGTGAACTTACATGGTAATTAGATGTGTAAGTAGTATGTAACTACAGTGTATGTACACACTGGTACAGAGTATTTAATTGTGTATACTGGTGTAACTACACTCATGTAACAACCAACTGAATAGTATGTGTAAGTACAAATGTGTAACAGGACATTGGTAACAACACTAGGAAAGTACACATCTGTAACAAGAATTATGTAAGTGCATTGTGTAACAACAATATGTACTTGCAGATGTTTTCCCACTTCCACACCTGTTTGCAGATCATGTACTTGTGAACACTGTATGGCTGCATTAGAAGGTTTCACCTTGTGATACAAGTGTACTTGCATGGTAAATCCACAGGATCCACTCAATATAAAGTGTAAAATGGTCACAAATTACTGTTCATACATTCATTCATTTTCTTTTCGGCTTAGATGGGTTGCAGCTGGAAGGGCATTCACTGTGTAAAACATATGCTGGGTAAGTTGGCGGTTCATTCCGCTGTGGCGACCCCAGATTAATAAAGGGACTAGGCCAAAACGAAAATGAATTTTATTTTAAACTTTATATTGTGGACCGTTCCTGCGGAGTTACCATGTAACTACACTGTTATTAAAGTGTTGCATAGAAGATATTTCTACAAGTTACACAGTAATTTGTGACCATTTTGCACTTTATATTAAGTGGACAGTTCCTGTGGAGTTACCATGTAAGTACACTGGTATCACAAGGTGAAACCTTCTAATGCAGCATTAGTTCTGCCATACAGTGTTCACAAGTACATGATCTGCAAACAGGTGTGGAAGTGGGAAAACATCTGCAAGTACATATTGTTGTTACACAATGCACTTACATAATTCTTGTTATAGATGTGTACTTTCCTAGTGTTGTTACCAATGTCCTGTTACACATTTGTACTTACACATACTATTCAGTGGGTTGTTACATGAGTGTAGTTACACCAGTAATACAAAAGTAAATACTATGTAAACGTGTGTACATACACTGTAGTTACATACTACTTACACATCTAGTTACCATGTAAGTTCACAGGTATAAGCGACACAATATAAAGTGGGACCACATTTTAGCATACCAATATTAAAATCCCAAGATAAAGCCTTTTGTCTGTGTTGTGGTTCTAGAAAAAAGTTTTACTATACACTATGTATTGCACTTTTTTCAGAGTGTGTCCATCAGGAAATTCAAACCACAAATGCTGTTTTATTTTATTTTTTTAATGTGTCATGACTGCTTCAGTTCAAATGTAAAAGAAAACCATCATTCCCTATTTACAAGTTATTGCACCAAATAAATTGAATCAAATGAATCTCACATCTCCTCAATAAAATGGATTTATTTAATTGGAGTGTTGATAATTATATCTAAAAGTAAATAAATGTAGAATGTAGCAGTTGGAGCTTTGTTGTTAATAACAATATGTAAGCAGTGGTGTAAACCTTCAGTGTGAGTGATGTAAATATTTGCCCTCGATCTGACAATTTCAGAGAATCAGTTTGCAATATATGAGGTGAACTCTTTAAGTTTAATGTATTGGTCTGCTCCAGTTTTCACATTCAACTAACTGACTCAACAATCTGAGCCCATTGGTTAACAGTATGCCGGAGGGCAAGATTATCAGGGAATTACGGCCTACAGAACATTTTGGCCTATTTCTCACACAAAATTATATGATGTGGAAGACCTGGAATTAATCCAGTTCCGTGAGTCATTTGTACTACTTTTTTATGATTTTTATGGTGCCTTCATATGCTTGCTAAAAATTGTAAAGTCTTTGTTCATGTTAATGTGTTGTACATCTTGGTTTGAATCAGTATTTTGGGTAAAGAATTATTTTTAGTTCCTTAAAAAACTTGTTGATTTCTCAACAGTGGTTGAGAAAATAGAGAAAATAATTTTCTCATAGAGTATTTTTATATAAGTTAAAGTGATGGTTCACCCAAAAATGAAAAAAATAAAATAAAATCTCTCATTTAAACTCTCATAATTTAATAATCCTTCACTTGTTTCAAATCTATTTGACTTGCTTTTTTTCTGTTAAACACAAACCACACAAACACACACACACACACAGAGACATATCAGAATTTGCAGGGGTATGAATTGTTTCATGCTTAACTGTACACACACACACACACACACACACACACACACACACACACACACACACACACACACACACACACACACACACACACACTTTTTTTAACTACATTTCTCTGCATAAAGAAAAAAAAAAAAATATATATATATATATATATATATATATATATATATATATATATATATATATATATATATATATACAGTTGAAGTCATAATCATTAGGCCCACTGAATTATTAGCCCCTGTTTAATTTTTTCCCCAATTTCTGTTTAACGGAGAGAAGATTTTTTCAACAGATTTCTAAACATAATAGTTTTAATAACTCATTTGTAATAACTGATTTTTTTTTATCTTTGTCATGATGACAGTAAATAATATTTGACTAGATATTTATCAAGACACTTCTATACAGCTTAAAGCGACATTTAAAGGCTTAACTAGGGTAATTAGGTTAACTAGGAAGGTTAGGGTAATTAGGCAAGTTATTGTATAACGATGGTTTGTTCTGTAGACAATCGGAAAAAAAATAACTAAAAGAGGCTAATAATTTTGACCTTAAAATGGTTTTTAAAAAATAAAAAACTGCTTTTATTCTAACCGAAATAAAACAAATAAGACTTTGTCCGGAAGAAAAAATATTATCAGACATACTGTGAAAATTTCCTTGCTCTGTTAAACATCATTTAGCAAATATTTAAAAAATAAATAAAAAAATTCAAAGGGGGGCTAATAATTCTGACTTCAACTGTATATAGCACGATGACTATGCCATGTCTTCATTTTACTTTATGTCACACCATTGGTTAGAGGCATTTTTGCTAACACTACCCTACGTCAAAGGGGCAAAATTTCCTTAAATAGTATCAAGTCTGGAAGCTCATGACTCCTGAGTTTCCTGAGGCAGGAAAAAACGAATGGTCAAGAATAGCTTGTACTTTCCCAGCTTAGTAGATGCCTGCTAAATCAACATATGCTCACTTGTGGTGGGAATATCTTGATAGGTTTGTACTTGACAGCATTTATATTCCTCCACACCCAGCAACCAGATCAAAACATTTAATATTGTCTTCTTTCAGAACACCATTTCAGTC